>JAAZQE010000525.1:0-20882 GCA_013620735.1 Clavariopsis aquatica | reverse complement strand
CCCCTCCCCTCCCCGCACGCCGCCGTACTGCTTGGAGCTACTCCGACACAATGCATCGACACACGCGCTCCGAGGCAGGGGCTGGAGACCTCTCCTCGCCGCGCTCCAGCCGCGCTGCCAGCTTTAGCAGCGACCGGCCCTCAGTAACTGGCTCGGTAACCTTCCAGATGCCTCTTACCATCCGCCCGGCACCTGCCTACATTGCTGCCTCGGTCGCATCGCAGACCGTCACCGACCACCACAAGCAAAGCCGCGAGCCCGCCTACGACTCAGACAACGATGACCCCTCGGAACGTCTGGTCAACGCACTCTTCTCGGAGCAGGCCCTCTGCCTGCTCAATGCCTTCCTTGACCACCTCTTGTTCGCATTCCTGTTCACCGCGCGATCGCCCTCCCTCACTGCCATCCGGCCTGCCATCACCGAGGTCCTCAAGCCGCGCCTTGCCCGCGAGGCAATGGCCACGGCCGACGAAGAGCTTCAGGGCTTGTTGGCTGGTGAGGACGACGAAGAGTTCCCATTGGATGGCAAGGCGGGCAACAGGTGGGATGTGGAGAAGGTCTGGAAGCGCACCCGCCTGCGCATCATGGTATACACCCGACTGGGCGAATTGGAGGATGAGGACGAGGAGCGCTACGTCCAACAGGAGCGCGGGCTCAGCATGGACGAGAATGACGACGACGAGGCAGGCCTCGTTTCGTGGGCGTCGGCCATCTTCCTGACGTCTGTGGTTGAGTATGTCGCGGAACAGACACTGCTGGTCTCCGGCCAAGCTGCCTTTGCCCGCATGGCAGCCAAGATGAAAAAGGCGGCAGAAACATCAAAGGGCGGCGAGGACCAGCCACCGGAACGCATAATCGTTGAAGACTTTGATGTGGAGAAGGTGGCCTTGAACTCGGCGCTGGGCAGGCTTTGGAGAACCTGGAGGAAGCGCGTGCGGAGTCCCATCAAGCCACTTTCACCGTCATCCCGCGGTCCGCGCTACATGTCCAGCTTCTCCAGTCTCCACCGTCGGAGAGTGAGCCATGATACCGTGGATGAATACGACGACTTTTCTGAAATACCCGAATACAAACCTACCGAGACTGAAATCGCCGCCAACATTCCCCTTCCAATTAGTGATAATGATGTGGCAGAGATTGAAGTTCCTGGACTGGCGCAGTCCTTTGAGGAAATAGAAAGCAGCGGCACTGAGACTCCAGTCGCACGACCCCAGCGACCCTCAAGCTTCATTATGCTCGCTCCTGCAGACACTTTCAGAAGGAGACTGGCCAAGCAGCGCCCACTGTCAATGCCTCCACCAGACACGTTGCCCTTTGTTGTGCCTCCGCAATCCGATCTCAATGCTGATGAGGTTGAACCTGATTCGCCCATAGAGAAAATGTCCGACGACGAATCATACATCATGGACGAGCGCCAAGAAGGCATGTCTCACACCGAGGGTGAGGACGACGAGGACGACGATGACGCCGATATGGTCGCCTTTGCCGCCTCAACAGGAATGGGTTTTGGCATGGGTCCAGGCCCAATTGGCCAAGTAAAAACGAGCGGATTTAGCAACGATGATAGCGACTCCATCGAAACTCCTACCCAGAAAGCTTATACTGGCGAACCCCAGGTGCTATTGACAAAGCGCATGTCCATCAAAGAATCTGGGCCGCCAGGAATAGTCCGCACGTATTCAACCCGCAGTTCCGCAAGCAGTTCAACACGTAGTCACACACCCCGTGATAGGACACCCTCCGCAACACCGAGACTAAAAACAACCCCATTCATCGAAGACGATACTAGGGAAGACATGAGTAATCCTCATGCTATTGGGGTGGCGCATACTTCAAACGTCCCAATTGCTGCCAGGCCATCTCCGCCGCTCGTGGCGGCTTCGAGAGACCAGGCAATGGGCCATACTAAACAACCAGCACTTGGGGGTTATGTGGAAGTGCTCCCTCGTAATTTTGCTACATCTTCTACTGCAGCGCGTGGAACACCAAGTCCAGAGAGGACAGTTACCTCTGACCACACGGCTCGACACGCACCAGAACAACAAAAGGAAGTGCAGCAGAAGCAGATCCCACAAACACAAGCTCACCAAAGGGAGATGCAACAACGGAGGGAGATGCAGCAACAGAAGGAGATGCAACAACAGAGGGAGATGCAACAGCAGAAGGAGATGCAGCAACAGAGGGAGACGCAACAGCAGAGGGAAATCCAACTCAGGGAAATCCAATATAGAGAGGCCCAGCGTAAGGACCCTCCGCGCCAGGATACCGCACGAAAAGACACACCATCTCGCGAAACGCGCAATCCCGCTCTAGCACCTGTTCAGGAGTTCGAGCCCTCGATCATCAAATCCCAGCAAAGCACTGTTCCCCAGAAGCTGGCACAGGAAGGACAACGCGGCGGACCTTCCAGTACCAGTCGCGGGAGCCCCTCGAGAGCAAGCCCACCGAGACAGAATGGTTCCCGAGGCACACCTACAAGAGATAGTCCTTCAAGAGGCAGCCCGAACCCCGGTCGATCAGTCCAGTCTCGCGAGACTCCCATGGCGGTCCCAGAACGCTCACTCAAACACAAATCACTTGAGAGCGCTTCTCGCTCTCGCGCCAACACTACCGATACCATTCCCGAAAACAAATCGGGCTTGAAGCGACTGTCATCTTCCTCATCAACTGGCAGATCTGTCTCCACTTCGATACTCCACAGTGCTCGTGATTCCGATGTGAGTATTGGCGGTCGCCCTCGAGGCTTAAGTGGCCGTATGTCCGAGGAAGATCGAGAGCGCCAGTTTGATACCCTTGTCAAGGGTGAAGAAACAGTCAAATTCACCCTGACTCCACAAACTGTGCGTGACATTGACGTAGGTAATATCATTTCATATGCTAGGATTGTGCTAACGTAAGTAGGAACCTGTCGTTGCGAAGATGCAACCCGAAGCCCCCAAGGACGTGGAGCCAGCAAGACCTTCAACTGCCACTGTCACGGTCTATCCTCGCGTGAATGCCGATAAAGACAACTCTTTTGGCTCGCAACACCTGCCATCTCATTCAGTTTCCCGGACCAATGGCCCAACAGTTTCACCCGGCAGAACTACAAATAGAGCAATGCTAGCAAAACCACTTGCTAGGGAGCCTCGTATCCAATCTGAATCCATGCGAGATTTTGCAGACTTCATTCGATCTACTGGTCCTTCTGGTAATGAGGAACGACCTGTTCAACCTTTTGTATCCTTCGCTGGAACTGGTAACAGGTCCGCTAACGGTTCAACATCATCTCTCGGAGGGCTTGCCAGGAAGCTGTCTACCAAACAGACCACAAAACAGACTACAAAGCACGCCACGTCTCATTCACACTCCGCCTCCGGTGTCAGTGAAGGCCCATCTGCAAAACCTCGTGTACATATGGAACCACGCAATCCAGCAGGCCAGCGTACCGGCAACGATGATTTGATCGACTTCATCCGTCAAGGCCCACCTGGATCGGGCAATGGGCAACATAGGATACCGCGAAATGTGGCGCCATTCAGAAGTACTGTTGACTCGGACCAATTCGAGCGAATGCTTGACGAAAACAGCAACGTGGAGTCTAATTATGGATCTCAAGTGTCGACAACCTCAAAACAATCAACACACACAACGAACTCAAGAACTGGTCTCTTGCCGGCTGCAAATGTCGTCCAACCAGCATATTCTAATGCCCCACAGAAACTCTCTGGGAGCCTGTCAAATCCTGAGCCTCACATACAACGCACGCGTCGTCGTGTCAAAGATCCCTACGCGATTGATCTTTCAGATGACGAAGATGACGATCTTTTGACGGCCCTTCCGAAACCCGCCAGACGAGAAGAGAGCCTAATGGATTTCTTGAATAGCATGGAGCCACCTCCAAGCAACGAGCCGAAGCCGCTCGTTCTCAACGGGGCAGTGGTTGCTGCTGCTCGGGCTCGGATTCCGCTCACTACTGGCTCTCCCGCTGCCAGTATGTCATCTCCCGGGACCGCAAGTAGAAATGGAGCAACCCAACATTCTGGCAAACCCTTTTCTATGCAATCTAGCCCCATATCCTCACCATCAATCGGCCCACCTCAGAATCGGGGACCAAGAGCTCAAGCCAGAGTCGCCGGTGCACGAGAAGCTACCGTGGGAAGGTCAGCTACCAACGACCTCGCCGACTTCTTACGCAACTCTGGACCTCCAGAGCCCGTTGTGCCCCGTTCCTCTACTCCAAAAGAAGAGACTAAGCGCAGATTTTGGCGGAAGAAGGGTGCTGAGAAGGCATAAGCGGAATGCCTCTCATCTTGCCACACATTTTCTTCAACCATTTATTGACTGGAGAGATTATAGTGGTGAAGCGGACTTGTACGATTTCCAAAAAAAAAAAGGCGCTATCCCCTTGTTTGATGATTATTTATCTCTCATCTCACGCGATACCAAAGCCTGAATCTTGTTCAACGTAAATAGGGATTGGCTTGTTTATGATATGCAGTGTTTGCATCTACGGATGCGGATTTTCCTTTCTTCTCTCTTCTGAAAGAGACCTCTTCTTCTATTCTGAGCCCTAGGTGACGATAGTTTCGCCCATCGAACGGGAGGATGGATTGGATAGGAGGACTAGGATACATGGGGGCTAACTTGATAATGATTCATATTTGTATAGATACATATTGAACTTGGCTAAATGCAGACGTAATGAGATGCTGTCCCACTATGAGCCACAGGACTATTTTGGGACTCCTTCGCAATACATGAGGATTTTGATTTTGATTTCAAGTCATACATCCGCTCACTCCTCCCACCACTAAAGCCCTAAAAAAGCGATTTTGTACATGTACAACACAACATGCCCTCAAATCGAGGACAGGTCCTTATTTCGTCAACACTCAGGCCCATGATATTCTTTTTCTCGTCCAATTTCTCATTCCTTTCTAAATTTCGAAGTCCACGCCAATTAAAAACACCCAAAAGAAATTACAGAAGTAACAAGTTTAGGTGGTTCACTTCTAAGGGCTTTTAATGCATACTTTTGATTTTGCCTTTTTCTATCATTGAAAATTTAATTTAGACTATATCCTGATTTTCTTCTAATTATGAAGCGCTTTGCTTTGAGGGATTGCTAGCTCTTATCAGCATGAAGATTTTCGGGCTTATTCTTATACATACCATTACCATTCTCCATGTGCTCATCATCTCTATAGCGGTGTTGAGACAAGGAGGTCCCCAGGAGCTTGATCTTGCAATTTTTGTTTTTGGATTCCCCCTTTTTGCCTGGGTGCTCCTGGGTCACTTCTAAAGAGGAGGTGGCGAGTGCGGAGAGGGGTTGTATAGCGTCAAGCTGGTGAATAGGATGTTAAAAGAGAGAGATGAGATATTTGACGCTGTAAATGGGATAGCATTGGTCTTTGGTAGTTCCTTTAAACACCTTCCTCCAACCTTACAACTTTATCGGGATTCAAAATCCCCCTTGGATCCATTGCAAACTTGATCCTCCTCATTGCATCGACGCCTGCGCTTCCCACCTCCTCATTCAGCAAATCTCTTAACTTGAGCCCAATTCCGTGTTCGCCTGTAATTGTGCCTTCAAGCTTGAGTGCAAGGCGCTGGATCTTGGATAGCAGGTTCTCGGCAGAATGCTTTGCGGATAGGGGGCAGACAATGGCGGTGTGGACGTTGCCTATATTTTGAAAGGTGAGTTGGAAGAAAGAATGAGTAAGGTGGTGGTATTGGAAAGGAGAGGGGGGAGAGGGGAAAGGTAAAGAAGAGAGAAGAATGTACCATCGCCCACATGTCCTACACTCGCACAGAACCAACTCTCGTCGCCTTCTCCTCGGACAATCTGTTCGCTCTCACTCACTAACTGTGCCAACTTACTCACGGGCACCGCTGCATCCGTACTCAAGAACAAATCACTCTCAGCCTTCTTCATGCTCACCAGCGCGTGACCAAGGCACTTCCTTGCACCCCAAATGACTTCCATCCTCTCCCGATCCTGCGTAAACTCGGCGCTCAGCGCACCCTGCACAGTGCACAGGTCAGATACGAAAGAAATTTGCTCTCTCACCGACTGTGCTGACCCTGCAAACTTGAGAAACAGCGTTGGCCTTTCTTCAAGCTGGGATTTGGAAAGCCCCGAATGATTAATCGCACGCATGCAATGCTGGTCCGCCAGCTCCAGGGCCTCGAGCTGCGTTCCGCTTTTCAGGATCTGGACGGCGACATCGACGCCATCCTGCATCGTGCCAAATGTAACAAGTCCCACATGTGGATTCTTAGGCAGCGGCGTGATCTTGAGAATCGCCTCGGTAACAAGGGCCAGTGTCCCTTCGGACCCGACTACTAGGTTGGTCAGGTCGTAGCCTGCCGATGACTTGCGTGGCCGGTTTCGCGTTTTGATAATGCTGCCGTCGGCAAGGACTAGGGTCAGGGAGATGATGTGTGATTTTATGGTGCCATAGCGGTACGCGTTGGTGCCAGAGCAGGACATTGCTATCTACCACGCAGTCGCAAAGTCAGATATCCAGGGCAGTATGAAATGATTTAGGAGAGGCCACATACCATTCCTCCGATACTGGCACCTTTTGCTGGATCCACTGGAAACCTGTTCAAGACGTTGTCAGTTCATGTGCAATACTCATACCGGGCATATAAATGCTCATCCCCCAATCCGACATACCAAAACCCCTTCCCCTCTAACACTTCATTCAACTCAACCCAACCTAAGCCCGGCTGTACTCTAACATCCTGATCCCCCTCATCAATCTCCAACACACCTTTCATATTCTTAAAATCGACACAAACACCTCCCCGGGTGGCCGCGAGGGCGCCTCCCAAGCTCGTTCCACCCCCAAAAGACGTCACCGCAATCCTATTCTCATGGCAGGCGGCTAAAATCTTGGAAACGTCGGCCGTGGACTTGGGGAAGAAGACTGCAGAGGGCCGTTCAGAGGGGCCCGCGGGTGAATGCGCCGTGTGCGATTTGGAAATGCAGATACTGGAGAGGGATGTTGATTCAATGTCTGACAGGGCGTTGCAGAGTGTCGTGATGTCTTCGGGTCCGTGGTTGTATGTCAGTTGTGGGGCCTCGGAGAGCGGAAGTGTTGATTTTGAGGTGATTGTTGATGCCATTATTTGCACGGGCGTCAGCAAGATGAATCTACCGGTATAGAAGGCGGGGCAATCGTTCGGTTTGGAACTGGTCGAATATTCTATGTACGTTTTCGAGGAGTGCAGAACGAGTCCAAGTCAACAAATGAGGGGAGTTTCGACTACAAGTAGCTAAGGGGATGCGCTGCGTCTTCTAGACAGAGATTCACAGTGTATCACGAGTGGGAATGTCGAGAAGCGCACTCTTCCGACTGGAGCTATCTTATTAGAACAACTACAAGTGGAGGGGGTTGATTGATTTCTAGAGATGTGAGATGGGCACATGAGGTGTACCGATACGCTGATTTGTCATCATCTTATTCCCAGGGTATGACTGTTTTCCTGAACAGATTACTCTATATATCCTGTATCCAAGATTTCCTATATGTGAAGCATTGGCTTACGATTTATTTCAATACAAAGTGCTATGGAATAAAAGTGTTTCCCAATGCAGAGAGACAAAGGGAGGTAATAGAACCCTTTATCCAGAGCTGGTGCCTCTTAGTGATAGAGCTTTTGCATCTTGAACGTGGTATCTTGTTTTTTCTTGTTTTAGTCGGAGAGATATTTACATTCCTCATCGAAAACTGTGATTCATGATTCGCAGCTAAATCGAATTCATGACTAATATCTGCACCCAAAAGGATCATACAAATCCATGTGTATTTCCAGCTATTTATGTGCAGCAATTTCTTTCGCCTAATGGGGAGTCTACAGAGAAAGGTTGTAGTTTGGCGGGAAGTCACTCAAAAAAGAATTTACACTTGAAGCCCCAGGTAAAGGTTTTATTAAATCTGCTGACGTTCAACTGGTGGAATTGGCCATTCGTAGAATGATAACTAATTCTGGAGTCCCTACTTGAACTATAAGACTAGAATTATTTGATATGGACTTCCTTCACTTGATGGCGTTGACTGTCTGAGGCTTAGGGAGCCCAAGGACTGCCTTGGTGTCCATTTTTATTGATTTATTTATAGGAAAATAAATCCTTGACATAGAGAGGGTTAGCTTCGAATGTTGTTTCTATCAATTGCGCCTGGGGCAGACGACACTGGTATGGACATTAGGTCACATTCAATCAAGCATAACAGGCGTGGAGTTAGGTGAATTAAAATAATAAGGGGTCATATTTCCTAGCTAGTGGCCGTCTCGTATGTAGATACGCTGATGTAAATGATGTATAGATGGTGGTACCATAGGGAAAATTGCACCCGTGACTGTTGAAATATCGGTACCTCTGCTTAGCGATATAATATTTCCTAGTTGGAAGATCTTGAGTTGGGCAACCTGATACGTTCAAAGATCATTACCACGTTACGCACGTTCTTGGAGTTCTATATCATCCACAGGGTGCTCCCGTCTCCATACTCTGCTATCTGGCTTCCCGATGAGGTACGCAATAAAGAATGCAACAGCAACAACGACAATAGTGATGGGCACTGGAACCGAGAGTAAGTACAGTAAATATATAAATCGGCCTAAAGGTGCAAGTGTTACTCACTAGCAACGCGCCACAAGTGCCACGATGTTGGATTTTTAGGGTCTCCGGTAATCTCAGATACATTTTGCCCAAAGTACGACGTGAAAAAGGAGAGTGGGAGCTAGGCGGCGTAATTGTCAGCGGCGTTTAAACGCTTGCCAAGGGTGATCTTGATCCTATGTCGGAATGGGATGTGAGGCGAAAAAAACTTACGAAGATGATTGTCACAATGGTGAAAAGCATCACAGCCCGGCCTTGTTTGGTGCTCGATCGTGCCTCGAGAAGACTTGCCGTTTTTGACTTTAAATCCAGCAAATTTAAAAGCTATTTTAGTCAGTAAATGAGCCATGGACATTGGTAGAACTAGATTCGATACCATTTTATGAATATCCTCGGCATCCTCTTTTATCGCGTCAATTTCAGAGCGCAAAGACAGGAGATTTTCATCAGCAGCAATGACATAATCTTTTGCAGGACCCTCGATGCCTTTGGCCATAGCCTTTGTAGTTTCTATCTCGTAAGAAGTGCCCTGGTGGTGATGGACGTTGAAATAAAGGGTGGATTGGCCGTCCATATTGATGCGTTCAAACAAGATATTTTGTTCTCGATTCTCCTGGCCTCTAGAGGGGTTGTGTTCCTTTAATACTCGAATCAGGGACTGCAAAACTTCACGTTGTTTTTCAAGCAAGTATTGGATCATGTTCAGCTCGTCGATGATATCGGCAATCTCGAGAACAAGCTTTAATTCACGGCGATCATCGGGGACGATAGCGCCAGGATCCCCGTCAGAGTAACGAGAATGGAAGTCTTCGAAGCAGAGCATCTGGTGCGCAGCCTATGGTGCGTTAGGCGTACGTTGTACACGGGAATAGAATCTGTTGTAATAGACACAATACCTTTCTACTGACTACCCACCGGTAGACTTCGATAAGATCCTTGTAACTACGGTTATCTTCATTGAAGAAATAGTTGGTCGCCTTTTTGGCGATGAGGGCGTACAAATCGAAGACATCTGTACATTTAGCTGCCCTTAGCGATACACTTGTGTAAAGGTCACGAAACCCTTCTTGCTGGTATTGCAAATGGTGAGATGGAAAGAATGATAGGACTATTCCTGATTTTTGATTAGCTCATCCAACAGAAACATGTACATATGTACATTAGTAGACTTCTCACTTTTTTCGATGACCCAGCACCAGAGTTGATCCACCATTACTAGCAAGCTACCATCCACGGCAGCGTTCCTTCCATCAGGGCCAGGATTGCGTTCAGCGTTTGTCTCAGCGTTGGCATTGGCGCCAGGGGCGGGATTAGGATTGGCGTCAGCAATCTTTCCAGTCCATTTTGAAATTGTTTGACCAGCGTCTCGGGCTGTAGTGTCAGCGAGGGATGAGTAGTAAAACTGATCTAAAGTTCTGCGTGGGTGCAACGGATCCTCGGTGGTGAGGTATTCGAAGACTATTCGCTCTAGCACTTCTCTCGCAGAAGTTGTAGGACCGAGGCTCCTAAGTCCGCCTCTTTTGCCGCAGCATTTATAAACAGCGCTTAGAGACTTGTATTTTCCGCATGTATCCCAATTCATATACGGAAGCTGATGCGCTTCAGTATTCTCCGACAGTTAGGATCCGAGAGGAAGGAGGAGTACTCACATACATGGTGAGCAACTGCTTCGGTGACAGGGTTCCGTCACAGGAAGGCTCCAAATGTCTGGCATGCAAAGGGATACCAGTGTTCTCGGAAAGTGCGGGACGAGCTTTCAAAGTCCAGATCTTAGGATCAGGCTGAAAGCCGCATTTTCCCATGCATTTCTAAAACGACACCGAATGGTCACTTCAACAACCCTAAAAAGTAGCCTGTGAAGCGGGTCTAGTTTACCTTTACCCAATTGAGATGATTGACAGGTATATGTATCCAATGGAATTCCGCTTTTTCTTCGGAGAGGTCGGGGAGGTTGAAATTATCGGCTAGAAAGGCGTTGGTATCATACTCGTTCTCCACCACCTTTTTTTCGCTTGGATCAATCGTTTGTACGTATACTTTGCAAGATCTATTAGGATTAATAGTGTTGGGTTGAGCTGCCATGATATCTGCCCTGTGTAGTTTGGTGAACTGTTTTAGCCTCGAGGGAGGGGGCTTTTTTATATGATTCTTTTAGCTGATGGGAAGGCTGAGACATATCAAAAAGTGGCGCTCATCCTGAGCCGTCTATAGCCTACAATACGGTATTGGTGAATTCCGCGGCACCTCAGCTGAAGAGAGGTAGAAACTTTCTTTTTTCTTCATTTCCAAGGACATCGTTCAAAGAAACCTCGTCCTATACTACATTGGTTAAGGGATGTTAATTCATACTCTCTTAGTGGTATAAAATATGGCCCTAATAGTATTGTGGAGTTTCTAATACGTCCTTGACTAGAATTCTTACCATTTACCTATTATTTGTCTCTCTTCGATACGGAAAATAGCAAAGGTCACGTGATAAAGTGTTTCTCTCGTAAAACCCCCCTTCGACAAGACTGCTTACTATAAAAGGATCAACCTGGACACACTAAGCCTCAATGTATCCGTTAAAAGTAGCTTTAGTTTCTATATGCTAACTCAGTAAGTCCTACGGTGTCCCATAGTAGAACCTTTATCTTCCGTCTCTCGCAATTCTCCGAATATGTGGTAACGGAACTAGAGGCCCTTGGTTATGGTATGTATTTAATATTCTGGGGTTCTCTACCTTCATTGTGCTTTCTCCAATAAATTCAACCTCGTCAATCCAGATCTCGCGTTATGTTGGCCTTCGGTGAACCCTGCCGTCTTCGACAACAACTCAGCTTCTTTGTACTTCAGCCGTGCTTCTTCAATCCTGCCCTCCATTTCAAGAAACTCCCCAAGATTATGTGTTGCAGTGGCACACCCAATATCACACTCTTCATTTCGATTTGGTGGCTTTATTGTTGCCGCAAGTGTGAGTGCTTTACTGGCCCATTGTCGCGCATTATCAACTAATACTGCGCGTGATGGCGGAGGTGTGTTTGAGAAGGACGATGAAGATGGCGGCGGTGGCGTCTGTTGGGCAAGACATGTAGAGATGTTATTCACTATCATGACGTGAGCACTCATGTTCCCTGTAAAGACTTGAGGAAAACTTACTTAGTACTACAGCGTGACAGGAATTGGGTGGACACAGCGCCAGGGCTTGAATAAAGAGAGGGGTACCGAGATAATGGGAGTTGTGTTGCTCATAATGATGTCCGAGGGCTGAGATTGAGTGAGTGATCTCATAAAATAGATGATGCGAGATCAAGTAACATACCCTCTAGTGTGGCACCCATCTCCTCATCTGTCATCCAATCGCCTTCGCCTTGCTTGATGCCTTCAGTTTCGCGCCTGTTCCTCTCCCTTAGTGCTGTTTCCACTGCGTAGACTAGTCGCTTTTCTCCATCATCCGGTTCGTTCATATATTTTGAATCGTAGAGTTGCGCTAGCTTTACGTGTATCTGCACCGCATTCTTAAGCACTCGTGACCTGTGCCCGTCGTTCCAGTGCTTGTCACTAAATTCGTCCATCCACCGCTGGCAGTCAACGCGCATAATCTCTAGCACATCGCATGACATTTGGTAATATCCCGACTCCTCAAATAATTGTGCAATCTTATACTTGACACCCATGATCTCGTCACTAAAGGGATCCATTCCGACCTCAGTTGCCACTTGCAATGCCTGTCGAAAGTATTTATTTGCCTCACGCATGTCCTCGTTTGGTGCGGTGCTGTAGAAGAGTGCTCGGCGGAGCTTCTTTGCGACGGGCTCGGGAAAGTTATGGTAGGGCCGGATAATGACGTTTTGATAGTACCAAGGGATGTAGAAGACAGCAATCCCAGAGACGACAAGAATGCTGTCTGTGTTAACCTTGCGCCTGGGGGTTTGAGTATTGAGGGCCACACCATCCTACCGCAAAGGGAAACAGGACAGGGCTTCGCTTGACCTGCTCCCGGAATTGTTCCCTAAACGTTGATTTGTACCGCACTGCATGTGGTTGTTGAATGGGCTTCGATGCTCGTTGTGGTAGTCTCGCAAAAGTCTGGGTCTGTGGGTAGGCTTCACATTGCGCAAAGCGGCATATCCGTGAGGGGGTGCGATGGACGGCTCGAGAGAACATGGTGTTTAGCTTATGGGTGAATTGGCATTGGGTGGGAGTGCAATTGAGGGGCGAGCATGAGCTGGTGATGACAACGCGAAGTTTTTGGTGGAGGCATCCATGACGGTTGTAATTGCCAAACTTTGTAGGGCTGAGATGACGTTGCTCGGCGGCCAATCATTCCCCGCGCCGCTCGCAGCTCCTCAACACCAACACCAAACAATGTTTTGAGGATATTCCCACCATGTGCGGACGATACGCGCTGTCCTTGGTGAGCAAGCGATTTTGCTCTTGATTTCACAACTAACTAGTGTCACAGCGCCCTTCCGAGGTGCGCCAGCAACTGGAGCTGTCCAACATGCCTGTGGAGGATGCTCCAGATGACAATGGTACTAATCGACAGACGTACAATTTCGCCCCCGGAAACCATGGACTCGTGTACCGAGCAGATGGCCCCGACCTCTACAGCAGACAGGATCATGAGGACAGTCTCGAGCAGGGCGTCAAGGAAGAGCAGACTGGGATGTTCCCTGGACACATCGAGGACACAAAGTACAAGCTCCAGGCCATGAAATGGGGTGGGTGCTGCGCATTCTCGCTGAGACGGTGGTGCTGACATGCTATGTTACTCCAGGTCTGATCCCCTTCTGGACCAAGCGCAACCCCGACTACGGTTCCATGTTGAAGACAATTAACTGTCGTGATGACTCGCTATACGAAGATCGAGGCATGTGGACGAGCATGAAGAAGAAGAAGCGTTGCATCATAGTCGCACAGGGCTTTTACGAATGGCTTAGGAAGAACAACGGCAAGGATAGGTTGCCCTATTACACCAAGCGCAAGGATGGTCGGCTCATGTGCTTTGCGGGGTTGTGGGACTGCGTGCAGTATGAAGGTGAGTCAAGTTCTGGCCATGATGGGAAACAAGCATTCCTAGGCTCACGTCTGCGTGGCATATTTCCCTACCTCTTGTGCACGGATAATTGCCCGACTGACAGCTAGCTAGACTCCGAGGAGAAGCTGTATACTTACACCGTCATTACAACTGATTCCAACAAACAGCTCAAGTTCTTGCACGATCGCATGCCCGTAATTCTCGAAAACGGTTCGGATGCGATTAGAACTTGGCTGGACCCGAACCGCACTGAATGGAGCAAAGACCTGCAATCGCTCCTGAAGCCATTTGAGGGCGAGCTAGAGTGCTACCCAGTAAGCAAGGATGTTGGCAAGGTTGGAAACAATTCGCCTTCTTTTATCGTGCCACTCGACAGTGTAGAGAACAAGAACAACATTGCAAACTTCTTTGGTAACCGGGGCAAGGCCGTCAAGTCTAAGCATGATGAGGGAATTAGGAACAAGACAGAGCGTGATATTGAAGATGCCAAGGCCAAAGGAATCAAAGTCGAGCACGACGTCAACGAGTCTCGTGCCACTCCGAACCGCGTGCAAGACAGCGAAGCCAACGGGCCATTTCCTCTTCCAGCCGCCTCAGGGAGCGAGGATTCAAAAGGCATCAAACGGGAGCGCAGCGAGGATGACGGTGACACAGCAGCTGGTGCACCCCAACAGAAGTGGAGGATTGCCGCCACGCCCGCACCTTCGCCCAAGAAGAGTTCTGCAAAGGCGACCAAGAAGGCCAGGAGTGCCACCAGCAACGGCAATAATGCAGCAAAGAGCCCCCTTAAGGGCGATGGCAGTCGGAAAATCACATCGTTCTTCAGCAAGTGATGCGGATTGCAGAGCATTCGCCGGACGTATGGACTCGGACTGAGCGATGGGTGGACATTAGGTGGCTCGTTTGGCCGGCGCATCTGGGGCCTCTCAGTATTGCGGCGGCGAGGTTGGTTCAGGCACTGCGGCGCAATAGATACCAGAGGACGAGTGTGATTCGCAGCACAGGCGGCAAAAGGCGTGGCAGCGACGGGCGACGAGTTTTCCGTGCATGTCATTGCCTGTGTGGCGACTCGTTCGGCCAGCCTGCAGCGCGCATGCACTCTCCATTTGCCGCAGGTGGGTGTGGAGCGTTGGCCTGCGATATTGAACTGCGAGCACGAGGCGCCAGCGTCGGCACAGCGAGGACAGAGACCGGCGAGACCCAGCCCGGCTCAGCTCGACCCAGCTCGACCCGGCTCTCGCGTCAACGGCCAACGCGTGGACATGTAAATATGCGCCGCTTGCCTGCAGATGTCGTTGGCTGGAGGCATGAGGATCGTGGATCGCCATCTCGCTGCGGCCATGGGGCGGCTGGCGGTCCGTGCACATCGGAGGGAAGACCCGAGACGTGCCGCTGCCGCTGACGTTGAGCATTGAACTGCAGCGTGAACGACACCTGACACGGCCTACCTCCCGCCGCGCCTAGCACCTCTCGACCGCCGTCTCATTATTATTGCACGCACCTGTGGACCGAGACGACCCTGCAGCTACTGTACTGCTCCCGCCTCTTGCTCGCGCCAGCCATGCCCGCATTGGCTGCGCGCCTCTGATCCCTCTTGGCCTGCGCGTACCTCGCCTCTCCCGCCGTCGGCCCGCCCAGCGCCTCTCCCACCGCGTCTGTCATGTAAGTGCCACAGCTGCCTCATGGCAATGCATAACCGCCATTCTTCTTCCTGTCCTGGCTTTGCGCCCGCTCGTTTCCTCCCCCTCCACCCTGTCCTCCCATCTTCGCCGCCCCGTGTGACATCCTCGCCCCACCGCCCCTCTGCCATCAGACTGTGTCGCCAAATTCGCCATTGCCCATACTGTGTGTGCATGTCTAACACCCAGCCGCGCAGGCTCTTTTGTGCATTCCTCCCTCAAGATGATGTCCCTTGCCGATCTTCTTGCTCAGAATCAACCGCAGTTCCAAACACATCCTGCACTCCTGGTCATCGGGCTGCAAAACGACTTCATCAAGCACGACGGGAGACTTCCCGTGAGCAATAGCAATGGATTCCTCGACCGCATTGGCACCCTTATCCCCAAATTCCGCCAACTCTCGGCCAATGTCATCTGGATACAAACCATCTATGAAGCAGATCGAATGGCCAATGACCCCTCTACGGGCGAGGGAGATGCTGTAGTTGTTGGCGGCCTAGTGGATGGCCTAGTTGACAGCAGCACCGACGATGACGACGACCTTGCCAAGGACCACATCTTGCCAACCCAGTCTAGATCGTCAAAGCACAAGCAGCGAGCCCTAGATCTTCTCAAAAGGGTCTCGGCACGACGAAGGACGATTCCCCGAGAAGAAGCCCAGGCAGCTGCAGAAGAAGATGAAGAATTGTTCCTGCTTAAAGCAACCAAGAAAGGAGCAGCCTGTCAGCCAAACACCCCTGGTGCAGATTTCGCAGATTTCGTTAAGCCCAGGTTAGAGCCATCTGACACGATTGTGCAGACCTCAAATTACTCGGCTTTCCAGGACACTTCACTGCTGCTCATTCTGAGGGCCAAATTAGTCACAGAGCTCTATATCTGCGGCTGCATCACTAATGTTTCCGTTCTTGCAACCGTCATTGATGCTGCTCGGCATGGAATCAAAATCAATGTGGTCGAGGACTGTCTTGGATTTCGCAGGCAGCCTCGACACGACATGGCGCTCAAAAGGATGGCGGAATTCTTTGACGCATATGTCGTCAACAGCAAAGACATTTTCAATGCTGACAACCCACTTGACATTCCGCAAAAACCAGCGTTACAGAACGGATCAAAGAACCCGGTGGAAAATCTCGAAGATTTGGTGGGGAAATTGCAATTGGGTGAAGATGGCCTAGGACAACAACCTCAAGACCGCTCAAGCAAAGCGTCCTCTTCGAGGGCTGAATTCCCTGCCGTTACTGCCAATAGCCGCCAACGCACTCCCTCGATCACATCCAAGGCCGAGGGTCGTGCTACTACCGATACGAAACTCAGCGACGAACAGTTTGCCGAATTGCTAACACAAGGCGCAAAAATCCCCATAGATGAGCGCGACAAACCCCCGCCTCCCAAGCAAAGCCTAGTCAAATCGAAAATTCGCATGAGGACACGGAGTAGCAAGAGTAAGAAAGAAGAGCGAGAGGGGAAAGAAGGCGATAAAAAATCAAAAGGCGACAGTAAGAAGGGCGAATCCAGCTCACAACAGGCTGCGGCTGACCCAGCCACTGGCGCGCCGGCCAAGTCATCAACAGCCGGTGTAGCAACAGTTGAAGCGCCACGACCACCTGCAATTACGAAAGCTGAAAGTAGCGACAAACTGCGCGAAAGCCCTTCCAAGCACCAAAAATCACTCAAGGCATCCACTTCACAGCCTGCGCTATCTTCGGTCGGCCTTGAAAGTACCTTACGATTGTCGCCTTCACGCATGCGTCTGGCTTTATCCCGGTCATCCAAGTCTGACTCAAAAGCACCTGCCACACAACCGCCCAAATCTCCTGCCAAAATTCCCACGGAAACAAGAAAACCCCCAAGATCGCCGACTAAGCCAACGGCAAAATCCTCAGATACCTCGCTGGGATTGCCTGCTGGACCCACCACAGAAGCCCTAGTTACGCCTCTCAAATCACCTGCAAGAGCTAGTGAAGTCACAGAACCACCGAAGTCTTCCGTGAGGTCTACCGTTGAAGAGAAGGTTTCACCACCCGAACAACACACCCAGACAACAATACAACAAGTAGCAACGTCATCCAATTCTCCTGCCAAAGCTCCTGTCCTCACTACCCTCCCATCGTCTCCATCTAAAACCTCGCACAAAATGGGTAAGAAGCTCCAATCTCTATCCAACTTACCGGTCCTGGGCCCTGGCGATGCCATTGCAGAAGGTGACTCTCGCATTATCTACAACTTCTTCCCTGCTGATTTCAAGCATCCGTCGGATCCTTCCACTCCATTGAAAGATGTTATCTTCCAGCAACTGTACAGTGAAATCAGATGGCAAAAGATGCTTCATCAAACGGGAGAAGTGCCTCGCCTCGTGTGCTGCCAGGGCGAGTTTGGCGCTGATGGCTCTATGCCCATCTACAGACATCCTACTGATCAAGCACTCCCACTTTTGCATTTTTCTCCCCGAGTTAGGACAATTCAAAAGCAGGCCGAAAAGCTAGTTGGCCACCCTCTTAATCATGTTCTCATTCAGCTTTACCGCTCGGGCCAAGATTTTATCTCCGAACACTCAGATAAGACGTTGGATATCACAAGGGGGTCTTCTATTGTTAATATTAGTTTTGGCGCACAGAGAACAATGCGGCTCCGAACAAAGAAGGCAGAAAGAGCAGAAGAGCCCCAGGAAACAACCTCGCGCAACACGCAACGCGTCGCCATGCCACACAACTCTATGTTTATTCTGGGCCTCAAGTCCAATCAGCAATGGGTACACAGCATCCAGCCAGACAAAAGGCTCCCAGCAGAGCGCAGCGAATTAGAAGAGGCATACGGAGGTGCCAGGATCTCCTTGACTTTCCGTAACATTAGTACTTTTCTCGATGCTGAAGAAAACAAGATTTGGGGCCAGGGCGCTACATCCAAGGAACAGCGAGACGCGCAAGACGTCATCAACGACGACGAAGAGGAGAACGAAAAGGTGGTCCGCGCCTTCAGCAGAGAGAACCACCAATCAGAGTTTGTCTGGGACGAATGGTATGGCGCGGGCTTCGACGTGCTGCACTTTCATTCCCCGCCTGAGGATATCCCCATACTATTTGCATCGCCTAGTAGCGTTGAGAACAGGATGGTGGCACTATTCCTTTCGGAAACGAAGATCAATCACCTATATCTAGCGGCACCAGCCTTAGACAGGCAATATGAGCAGGATCGCCAAATATGCTACCGCGACAACGATGTAAATCACACGCAAGTTGTAAACGCCGTACCTATCATCTGTTATTTAAACCAGTACCACGCGATCGATCACGACGACCGTGGTCGGGCATGTACCGCAGCTTCGCATGAAATATTCGCGATTCTCTGCACTCTGCTCAAATTCTGGAACAAGCGAGACGAGCCGGCCTGTCTAGCCTCCTTCGTTAGCACAGCCGAAGTTCTTGAAGATAGACACAACCATGGACCTGGGCCCTTTATCGCCGGTCGCCGATTTTCTATAGGCGACTGTGCAATATGGCCTGCATTAGACGATATCATCATGAACTGGGATGGTTGGAGTGAGGAGAAGTTTCCTTGCCTTACCGAGTACTATAGGATGCTTTGGAAGAAACGAAAGACTGTCACGAAGCTCAGGGCCAAGTTGCCGGAGATCAAAATGACTGCCAAAGGGAAAGACGAAAAAGAAGACGATAGCCTAGTGCAGATGTTTGGGAATGTGGTCATTGGAAAAAGAACAAACGAGAAAGAGTGATTTTCTACGCTATGTGGTCTAAGTGCAATCCACCAACACGCACGGAGTAGGTTAGTGACAGCCTATTTATCTCATGCATACTCCACTTTAGGAGGGGGGGTCGCCAAGTGTCGTTCTACATGTTGGAAAGGTTGCATATTCTCGTCTCGTTTCAAAATGTCTTGCATTTCCCCTAATCCTCTGTTGAATATCATAGATGGAAGATTGGATTGGGGCCTTGTTTTAAATAGCCTTGAAGGGCGTTTCGGTATATTGCAGCTTACTGCCACGCCCAAAGCACATCGTTAGGGGTACGGAAATGCTGGCAAAGGGTAAGAAAATTGGTTTGCCACACTAAATCTTATTGTGTCTTTGAAAGCTGTTGTTGCCTTCTACACCCTAACCTACGAAATTTTCTTGTATGCTCTAGTACAAGTATCGCCTTTCCACATTTCCTAGTTCTCCTTGGATGATATACAAGATTTCTAGGTAGACTCACTTTCACAAGGTATTTCTCCTACGAGAACTATAGAATTCTTCACTTGGATCATTTATTCGCCCTTTCTTCAATCCTCAACAACCTCAATTCCCTCTAGCACAACACCTGCGCCCTCTATACCTGACATCCCCACCGTAATCGTATTCTCAGCTCCCTCTCGCAAGTTTAATTCGACAGGAACAACATCATGGTACCCAGCGCGGTGATTCAGCGAGGAAATATTGACGGCGGGCTCGTCGTTGACAAAGATGTGAGCTTCGCCAGCTGAGCGGTCCGTCACACGGTAGTGCAGTTGCACCCACTGTCTTCCTCCAAGGCCGGTGACATTTCTAAAGGTCAAAGCCGTTGAGGGCGTTACTATTTTCTTGTAAGCAGATATAACGCCTAGAAGGATTACAAGGAGGAAAATAAACGTACTGTGGTTAATACTCCTCTTTTCCTCCTTTCGTCCTACAACCTCTGCATCTTTCGCCTCATACCTCGTCTTCAAACTCGGGGTAATCACTTCGCCAGTCTTGACATCCAGCTTCCACTGCGCATGATACTCCAAGGTCACTTTCTTGCTATTCCGATCTACAGCCATGGGCAACCACACGTAATTACTATCCGGCCCACCCTTTGAGTCCCAACTATCCCCCATGTAAATGTACGTTGTCTTCTTGCTCCCCTTCACGGTGAGCTCAAACGTATTCTGAGAATTATAGGTTTTCTCGGCCTCGGGCGCAATGCCGACGGGTCCTGTCCAACTCCCACCCAGAGAAGTAGCCCAGAACACCGAGTTGGGATTTGACCGCCACCCCGTTTTACCGGACACGATGAGGTAGTAGATGCCATTGTCTTTGAAGATCCCCGGGGCTTCATATGCACCTTTGGCCATCAACCCCACTCGAGACCCAATGCTTCCGTCGCTGTTGATCTTGTTGATTTGCACGTTGTTGTGGTCGGCTGATGTGAGAAGGTACCAAGTCCCATCGTCGTCTTGGAACATACCAGTGTCGCTGTATGTGTAGGCGTTAGGGGGGAGAGTTACCTTGGAACCAGAGATT
This sequence comes from Clavariopsis aquatica, assembly GCA_013620735.1. Classification (NCBI taxonomy): domain Eukaryota; kingdom Fungi; phylum Ascomycota; class Dothideomycetes; order Pleosporales; genus Clavariopsis; species Clavariopsis aquatica. The sequence continues at coordinate 315 of JAAZQE010000525.1, read as the reverse complement.
GCGTAGTTGTCGGAAATGGTAGAAGACACGAGGGCTTGAACATTACGGTCTACTTGGCCGTAGATCTGAAGTTGTTAGCTTTACCGTGGTGTGGAAAGGGTGGAGGGGTAGGGGGTTCAAGTACGTAGAAGGAGCCGTTTGGTTTGGCGAGTTTGGGCCGCCACATCCATTGTATCGAATTCTGGGGATTTTTGGCAGGCGTCCAGTTCAGTAAATCTGTAGAAGTGTACAGGTATGGTTGCACGCCTTTCCCGCCATTCGTCGTCAGCATATTCCACATCTCTAACAGGCACTTCCGTTTGCTCTCATTCACCC
>JAAZQE010000524.1:0-20942 GCA_013620735.1 Clavariopsis aquatica | reverse complement strand
CCTCCACCCCCCACCCCTCCCCAGCAGATCCAGACCGTGCCATGTGACACCCACCTTGGGCGTGAATCTCGGCTGATATTGCATCGCCCTATTCGGAGTATTCCCACTCTTGCGGAGCGGGTTTGAGGAATGCAGGTTCGCATCTGGATGGCTGGATCGGAGCCTCACGGCTCCTTCGGCCATCCGTCGCCTCGCCACATCTGCACAGCGGTGCTGTACCTGCGCTGTGCCGCAATGTGGATATATAGAGCGGGTATCTATCGCCTCTGGACTGTCGCGCGTCCTCTAGTCCAGCCGAACAATGGCATGATCCACTCGCCGTCTCTGAATGAACCCCATATTGACGTGTATAGCCGGCAAGGAACGCTTCGCGGCGTGCATGCAGTGATCCACCCGTCGTGCGGCGGGGACACACGGTCCAGATGCATGTATCTTCCAGAGGGATGCTCGTCGGCAAGAGTTGCATTACTCTGGCCATATGCGTATAGATGAGTATATTTATATTCTGTTTCCCAAGTCTGGCTCCTGCTGCTCCACGCGGTTTCTGGTTTGGCCAACTGACCAACTGACAGGCCAGGTTTCGTCCCCGAGGGCCATACGTATCGAATTGTACAGCAGAGATAATATCATGTGCGGCATAGACGCTGTGGTCCATCCACCTTGTAACGAACTTGATACTTGGAATGACCTCCACTCCAACGCTCAAGTCCCATTGAAGCTTCACATGCCCATGTCCATGTTCATATTCATCATCTGTAACTGCTGCTCTTGCAATTGCCCATATTGCTGTAGTTGCTGCTGCTGCTGCTGCTGCTGCTGTTGTTGTTGTTGCCCCTGCGTGCTCATGATAAAATCCCACTGCCATTGAACTGTCTGTCTCCAACCGGGCTCGATGTTCTCTCCAATAGCCCTCATCAGTCTTTCTGCCCAACCAGCGTAAAACCAGTATACAATCTCCCCGTCTTTCATCACCGTCTCGCCAGCTCGCAATGCCACAGCATAGAATGCAAGCAATAGTAGCACTGATTGTCTCTTCTCCCTAACCCATACCGCGAACATAGGACTCAGATGCATCGGCCAGAAGAACAGACTCCGCATCTCCCTGCTGTCCTGCAACGGATTGCTGTTGTGCTGGAGAATATCCTTCAGGGCTAGGAGCTGCACTAATGACTCGCGCTGGACATCCTCGGGTATATCGGTCTGCGCGCCGATAAAAGATACGGCGTCTGGTATGCGCTCGAGAAGCAGTGTAAAGATAGGTTGTGGCGGGACATGGACGTTTCCGGGCGATATTATTGGTGCGAACGGCGATTGAAAGACGAGCATGTGTGAGGTTGCAAAAATTCCACCCATGCCCTGTATGAGGGCAAAAGCATCGAGCAGGTCCTCCAAGGGTTCTTTTCCCCCAGGCATTGTTGCTGCCAGAGACCGCTCTCCAAACACGCACATACTAATCAGAGTACTAGTTGCAAATAACCGTGGCGCGTTCTCGGGTGTAATATTGGCGAGCTTTGGGCGCAAAGCCTTGATGGCGAGATCTTGGTGATGGATGGCGAGGGCATGGTATTGCGGGCACTGGTCCGGTTGGTGGTGTGCAATGTGAAGAGAGGAAAAGGTGAGCATTTGGTGCATGAGATATGTATGGTGTATGGCTTCTTTTGGTGCAACTACCGTCCACATCTTCTTGATATCTGGGCGGGGGCACATGGAGTGGCAAGCTTCTGTCGTCCAGTGGTGTCTGACAAAATATACAGTTAGCCATTTGGGGGGGAGAAAATCTGCCCTCACGCCCAGCCCTTTCGCCGTGGGTATGAATGGGAATAGGAAATGCAACAAAGTTACTCACATTAACTCCAGATCCCTCGCCCAGTGCTCATGCTCAGTCGCATCCTTGTTGTGCACTATCTTCGTCAAGAACGGATAAGTATCGGTACTACTCGCGGGGCTTGAAACATCCTCCTCGCCTCTATACGGGTCTGTAGTGGCGGGCGTCGAATTTTGATATTCCTCGATGATTTTGAGGGAAGAGGACGAGCCCTGTTGATCACTATCATTAGCACTTCTTATCGCATCCCAAGCAGAAATCTCACAAAAGGTATCGTGGGATTGATGGAGGCTGGGATATGAGGAATATACATACCCGTCTGCTCCTCGACCTCGAGCTCGACCTGTCCGCTCCCCTCCCCGAACTCGACGCGAAGCTCCCCGACCCTCTCCCAGCCGCCTCGTCACCGCCCTCGCCATCCCACGCAACAAGGCTGCACGGGACACCATGTCTCTTACACGACGAGCACGGTCTATTCTCGTCGCACTACAATCATGTCGTCATTAGCCCGGTCCCGCATTGCCCTCTCACCATGTGCTTGGTAGCGACGCGGGAAGAGCCGTCGGTGGACGGTTGGCTTATTATGGTCACTCACCTTGACGTGCCGGGCCTTGCACTGGCGGCAGCCGTTCCGACTCTTCTTGTGGCCGAGTCTAGGCATCTCCAATGAAACAAGGGATAGTCAGTGCGGCGGGTCGGGCTGTGACGTGACGTGACGCTGCTCTCTGCGTTGCTTGCGTGGTGGAATGCGAATCCGAGGTGTGCGTCTGGATGATTTGGATTGCGGACGAAGGAAAAGCCGCAGATTGGCGGGGATGTGACTAGCCCTAGTTTGAATGGCGAAAGCGATAGCGAGGTGTGCAGGGGTTGTGCCATCGTCAAGATTCAATGGGTTCACGCCGACTTGAACTGCATCGCGAGGTTTTGGGAAAATTGTGTAAAGCCCAGAACTAAGATATCGGGGACTAGGGGGCCTGAGAGCCAATGGCCATAGAGCCGGGAATGACAAGACAGGCCCTGACATTTCTTAGTGCAGAGTTAATTCCATGCTGCGACGCTGGACATCTAACGAAGGCGAAAAAGAAAAGAAAGCGTCCCGCCCTTGGCCCAAGTTGAAAATGGCCACGAGTTCGCTGTTGGTGTTTTTGCTTCGTCTTCATCTTCATCTGTTCAGTTCCATCCTTGGTCTTGCTATGCTATGCTCATGCAAAAAAAAAACAGGAATCCGCTCCCCAATACAAGTACATAGAGTAAGCAGGATGAGAGAAAGAAAAAAAAGGGAAAAAAACAAGGAAGACGCATATAAAACTCGTCTCGAGTATGGAAGATGCAACTCTCATCTGAGTATCGATGGTATGTATTCAAAGCCCACCTCCCTAGGTGTAAATGCTCAGTACGTACCGCCTCCCCTATGCTGTGCTGTGCTATGCCATGCTATGCTGTGCTGTGCAAATGTGAAAACAAAAATATTCACACTAGATCATTCCTCATGCAACCCAACCATGTGTTTCTCACCATCAGCCATAGTGAACCGATTACAACACCGACTACCAACTACTCCCCAGTGGCCGAAAATCTAGCTAAGCAATTCCTTAATATCCTCAATTTTCTGCAACCGTTTCTCTTCATCGCTCATCATACCCAAAGAGCTCGCACTGCAGAATTGTTAGCCTTTATCCAGTCAGCTGCTTTATAAATGACACTTACAGGAATTTCTTCTTATCCTGAATCCTTAGCATTTTCTCCTCAATACTTCCTTCAACAATGAACCTCACTACCTTAACCTCATTCACTTGACCCATGCGATGTACACGATCAATAGCCTGGGCCTCGACTGCAAAACTCCACCAGGGGTCCATCATGAATACCTTCTGCGCAGCCACAAGATTAAGGCCTACACCCCCTGCTCTCAAACTAAGCAAGAACACATAGGGCTTGTCACTTGTAGAGAACTCGGTGAGAACTGCAGCACGCTGTTTCTGCGGCATTGTTCCGTCAAGACGAAGAAAAGGAATGTTGTCGCGGGCGAGCGCTGGTTCAATCATGTCGATGAACGCTGTGAATTGTGAGAAGACGACGGATTTGATGGTTTTATCTTGTTTACGATTAGCCTTCAGGTGGGTGAGTAGGGCTTGCGTTTTGGCGGAGCCTGTCAAGCCAATTCGGCGAAGCGAGACACGAGGTGGTTGTGATGTAGATGGCGATACTTGGTCAATGAAATCGCTCCGCAAGTTGTCGGTCACATCCAGGTGATCGTCATGGCGGACGACTTCAAAGACATCGCGTGCATTGATCGGTTCGCGGCAGTTGAAGCATTTGGGGAGGATGCCTTTGTCACGCTGGTGGTTAATATAATTCAAAAGGCATCCCTTACAGGCAGAGTGCCAACAACCGGTAACCGCTTGATCGACCATGGGCTCCTCAGAACAGATGGGACATTCTGCATCAGCTTCTTCTTGGATCTGCCTCAACACATGTGCCCCAAATTTATTGACATCTTGTTCGCTCTCTGCAGTGAACCTCTCGATGAGAGCAGAGAGATCCATGTCGTCCGCGAGGCCATTCACAAGGTCAGATGCAAGAGCCGCATCTTCCTCGTCACTGACCAAAGAAGCTTTGCGGGTCAGCACAGGGTGGCAGCATGATTGGCGAAGTCTGAGAATCTGTGTAAAGATGGTCGTATAGGACTTGAGGAGGGTCCCAGCTTCCGCATTAGCGTTGAAGACACGCTTCGCTCGCAAGTATATGTGATCATAGACGTCCTTCTCGTCTTGTGACAACACAATCTTTTCGATGTCAATCGTTCGCGTTGGCAGTGGCACGAGGGCTGTTCCATCTGGTGTCTTCATATCCTTGGTTCGACGAAGAACTAGTGGCTCTAGGATGGTTTGTACAACATCAAGTGCGCGTATCCAATCTTTTGATTCGAACGGGACTGTAATGAACGTTTTCCAGAAAGAAAAATTACTCCAAGGCTCAACCCTAAGAAAGCGTACCAAGCTGAAGAGATCTTCAAGCCGATTTACGATAGGCGTTCCTGTAAGAACCCAACGGTGCTTTGCACTCAGCTCATAGCAAGCTTTTGCTGTCTTCGACTTTCGGTTTTTGATATAGTGGGCCTCATCGAGAATGATTCTGAAGTACTCCACGGAGAAAAGACCGCCATGTGAACCTCGGTTTCCTTCTTGGGCAGCAACTTGGTTAAACTCGGACAATATCGTCCCGTAACTAGTAATGATGACATTGGGGGCACTGGCACCGTTCGCTGCACAACACAACTTCTGTAAGTTTACGGCCTTGTCAGAACCGTAGTACACGATGACTTTCAAAGAACCCTCTTTCGAAGCTTTCTCTGCCTCGCTCTGCCATTGCGCTAAAAGTGACATTGGTGCTACTACCAAAGTAGTATATGGAGCAGGTTCCACTATGGTGCTGTTTTTTGGTAGCCTCGGAAGGATTCTTTTTGTGGCTGATAATTCATTGTCTGCTAGCTCGGTCCGGTGGGTGTGGATCAGGCTGAGCATTTCAATAGTCTTGCCCAGGCCCATTTCTGTTCATGTCAGCATTTTGGTAGCGTGTGCGAGCAGGGATTACAAACCGTCAGCTAGGACCCCACCCAAACAGTTCTGTTCCTGCTTAGGAAATTCCAGCGACATGTCACCGGAGTAAGGATTAATGTAGAACATTGTTTGGTCATCAACGCCCGGCAAGGGTTTGTTGTCAGCATCCTTGGTTGGCCACTCATACTCTTCCCACAGTGGGTGCATGGTAACTTCTTTGTGCTCCAAAGACTCTTGCTTCTCTTTGCCGACCATCCAATAGAGTGCTTGTTTTTGATATTTCCGTAGGTTCATAACAAATGTATCGGCAGGATCTAGTTCGGGAGTATTGAAATCGAAGGACTGGGCCTTTTTATACAGGGTGTCTAGTTGGTCTTGCTCTAGCTCACCGCCTTCTTCTACCTCATCTGAGGGTGGGGAAGAGGTAGGGTCTAGGGACTCTCCACTCTTTGGCTTCGGGCTTTGTTCCTTCTTTTCGGCCATTTCTGCAGCTTGTAGTAGACCTTGACGTTTATGTTTTTCGGTGGCCTCGTTCTGCCGCGTCGGGTGTAGGTTGATAGCCTCGAAGAGCTTTACCAGAGCCACCTGTCGCTTTTGGAGGTCTATCTCTTCTTGACTCTCCATATTCTCGAATAGTTCCACTTCATTGCTTTCAGACCTAGTGAACTTCCTTCTAACAAAAGCCGAGCGGAGGAAATAGCAGCGCATTTGCAGGTAAATAGTGTCGCCTGTGTGGAGTCTGTCGGGGGCATAGACGCAAGATGCTTCAAATGAGCACAATTTGCTGTCTATCAAAGAAGATATCCAAGCTGCCGAGTCGTTCTCCAGTCTGCCCACTTCTACCCCTCTGTCATTGGTGAATCGCACAACAAGATCTTGATTTTTCTTGGTAACTACACGCACACGGCCTCCTTTCCCTAATCTAGGAGGTATCTTTGAACGCTCAATGCCAATCTTTTCTTCATGTTTGATCATGCCAGTCCCACTCTTCGTGGCCCAACCAACCGCTCCAAACGATCCAACGTATCGCCGGTCGGGCATTGCTGTCAAGATGGGATTGTCATGTGCGGATGCCCCCGATTCCAGCGTCGATGGAGTCGGTCTTTCCGATTCTCGCCTTGTGAGACCGCTGGCTAGTGTGGTTTGTATGGACGGCTGGCGAGGAGGGGGGTTGGTTTCTGCCGCAAAGGCTTGGATTGAATTCCAAGACCCGTCGAGATAGAGATTTATGGCTTGGATATATTTAACACTAGATATTATTTATAAACCAGTCGCACGTACCTCGTTGCACGTCGTTGCCGCTAACATCTTTCAGCTTTTGAAGCACCACTGACGAAAGCTCTCCCACGACAGCCTGGAGAAGCCCAACGTCGAATCCATCAAGACATTGGACAGTTTCTTCTACCTTGCCTTCCTCCTGTATTGGACTTGAACTGGTAGAAGGTCCATTATGTGCAGGAGTTGGCGATCCGAATGGCGGCGGAGAGGGGTGGCGAATAGGTGCAACAGCGACGGGAGACGAGTCCTCCGCGAAAAACCGGCGCTTCTTGTGTGGTCTTTCTTCGGGGTGTGTAGAGTCCATATCAAAGTAGGGCGGCGGGGTGTGGTGGTGCGAAAGAGCGGTTATAGGAAATGTTTAAACGGGCACGCGTCCAACTGCAAACACGCTTTCACGATCGCGCCTGTCAAAGAAACGAGCGCCACACACGAGCCACCGCCACAACTTCAAATAAAGCATCGAGACCTCCGTCTTCCACCCAAAACTTTCAATGTCCAATTCAAAACTCCCCAGAGCTCCTACACAACGCATCCAATTGCTTTCCAGATTACCTCAAAAAAGGCTATTTCATGCTACGCGATCCTCTAGAGACTCGAAAAAGCTTTCGGAGACGGAGGTAGCTCGAGCAAGAAGTTACTGCGCAGACTTAGTTAGGTATTTCCCTAACCTCCATCTTCATCGGAACCCCACTAAATATACTAAAGAACATACGATGGCCCTTCCCACATCCTCCAAACCTTCATCCCCCCATCTTCTCGCGATGCCTACCTCGCAATCCGCGCCTTCAATGTCGATGTCGCCCGTGTCGCCGATACCACAAGCACACCTACAGTTGGCATGATGCGCATGCAGTTTTGGCGAGATACAGTGTCCAAAGCTCTAGCTGGTACACCTCCTAAGGAGCCTGTGGCTATATTGATATCCAAGGCAGCGGAGGATTTGTATGAACGTTCTGGTGGGCAGGCAAAGCTCAGCAAGAACTGGTTCAACCGCATCATCAATACCCGAGCGCAGTACCTCGGCAACCCACCATATCCCACATTATCATCTTTAGAGAGTTATGCAGAAAACACATACTCTACTATGATGTATCTAACATTATCAGCTCTGCCTCAAGCGTCTCTTACCACAGACCACATTGCGTCCCATATTGGGAAGGCTATGGGCATTGTCGCTGTGCTGCGAGGTATTCCACTTGTTGCATTTCCACCGACACAGCCACTAGGAACAAGCAACTCAATCACAGGATCATCCGGGCTCACACAAGGTGCTGTCCTTCTCCCACTAGACGTGATGGCTGAGGCGAATGTCAGAGAGGAGGACGTGTTCCGGCAAGGCGCTGCTGCTCCTGGTCTGCGCGATGCAGTGTTTATTGTTGCCACACGAGCAAGCGATCACCTCATTACAGCTCGAGAGATGTTATCTAAATTGCGCTCAGAGGGAACCCTCGGCCATGAGTTCGAACATCAAAATGATGAAGAGCACGAGTATAGTGCACAGCAGATGAGCATGAGCTTGGAAGCACAGCTCGCCGAGGTAGAAAAGGCATTTGGTGTCTTCATGTCGAGTGTAGCGACGCAATCGTGGTTAGACAGGCTCCAAAGTGTAGACTTCGACATCTTTGACACTTCCCTAAGAACCGCAGATTGGAAATTACCATGGAAGGCATATTTAGCTTACAATCGGCGGAGAATATAGGAATTAACAAAATATCAACATGATAGACGAAAGAAAATATCGTATTCAACTCCCTCTATCTTCCCCCCAAACCATGAAATGATACCGACTAGGCCCTGTAGTCCTTCTCTATGTAAAAAGGTCGTATGGATCTCTCTCCATATTTTAGGAGAGACGACACCTCCGTCTAAATATCGATCGTCCATCCTTTCGATCTACTACGGTAGTGCAATGGAAATGCACATGATCGAAGTTTATGGCTTTAATAGGAGTACATGTGTCGTATCACGAAAAATTTGCCACCACGCTCTCCTAGCATGCACTCTTTGTGTTGGTACTTGGCGCTGTATTCACGGTTAGGAAAACAACCTCATCGGTGGGCTTAATCGTACTTCTGAATCTGTGTCTTTATCACACAAATATCGAACATGCTGTTTCTCGTTGTTGTTGTTGCCTTCATTCCAGTTACTCGGACGTTTCTTAAGGCCTATGGTCCTCATACTAATTTCCATAGACTTTCTTTCAGAGTTTAATGTGCTTAGGGTTGCTTATCGTATCACCGACTCGTGTCTGCGTACTTCTTTCTACGCTAGTGACGTAGATGGGTGTATATACAACACGTCAGTTTAGCTACTATTCAGGCGTCAGATGAGCAAACACTTCCGTGAACATATCCAGTTATTTGTTCTCGAAACCCTTTATTTCGCAATCCTCAAAACACGACTAGAATCAACCTTAAAATGGACACCATGATGACAAGAATGTCACTCCATCACCGTTTACGGAACCAACAAAACGCATTGGCTTCACCGAATTCCGCACAACAGATATTAGTATCACGTACAAACGTCGTGTAGGTACAGTTCATTGGCTCTCTATTGCCCTAGATAATTCTTCACCTTCCGCAACACCAACTCCTGATCTCACGCGTCCAGACTGGTTTACGCTCTTGCTAGTTCGCTTCAACCAATACCCTAAAGAGCCACTACACTAGAGCATAGTGATGAGGCCAACTAACAATCCGGGGCTATTATTAGGTTATACTTGAACAATATGGAGAACACAGCGTTCAAAAAGACGTGGATACGAAAAGTTCGAGGAGAGCGTGAGCGAATGCTCTTTCACGAACTAAAGGGGTCTAAGCATGTCAGTTTATTAGAGGATGTGCACAGTGCTTATAAGTTGGCCAAGTTCGGGGTGGCGAATGAGGGGCAAGACGTGCTCGGACTTGTAAGAAAGATAGTGAGGAAAGCGGAACCCCCTAAGGCTAAAAGTAAAAAAGAGATGACTGAAAATTGCCATGGGTGGTGTTTAAGGGTCACCCAGAGTCTCTCCAAACATCGTGTGGTTAAGGGATTCAAGATGGAAATGCTCCGAAAAAATGATAGATAGCTTAGATTCAAACTATAACGAATCATACCGGTAGTAGCTAGAGTTAATCGTTGGGAATTTTGGAAAAACATGGCTTGTCTGCTTTTTTACCTTTTACTATGCAGTGTTTTAGGGGGATTTATATAATATATTTGTATTTGACCATATTCAACACTTGGTCAGGGACCTACAATACATCTCTTGAACGAAATTCTAACTTTAACGACCAGTATCATATTTCGCTCGGGATGTACAATAAATCACATGTTCCAAGGTGAATCTGCCGACAGACAACAGCCAGGATTTAGATTACGGTGCTTCGACCTTGCACGTCGATATTAGACATATATATAAATCCCAGTATATCAATCGAGTGGGGTAGATCTTCAGAGTTGTATATCTCCAAATGCCGATGAAAGGAAAGTGTTGATTTCCTTCACCAATTATCCAACTCCTTAAAGAAAGGTTTCCCCAAGGAAAATGAGCACGATTATAATCCATATCCTTTCCTAACATGTATGCCCTATTACTCATTAGCATCCTTGTCCCTCGTGCCCTCTCAGAATGCACAAGATCATCCCTCCAAGCCCTCGCTGATAGCTACCTAAAATCCCAATCAACTGGCCAACTTTTGCCTCTCTTCTCATCCACAAAATATGTGCAGAATAACAAGACCATCGACATAAAAGCAGGGCTCCTGAAGTCCGCCCTGAATATCGACCATAACAGAACAACTATCGATATTGTCTCCTGTGCTACATACACAGAGTCAATCAGCACATCTCCATCTCCAGGTCATGTTATCGCGACCCAAATCCACACCAACTCCGATGGCAGTCCTGCTCTCGTTGACACAATAGTTACCAGCACGGGTGACTGGCTATTCAATGCTACAAAATCACTTTCTATCGTATCAGCAGAAAATTGGTCTGCCATTCCAACCTCTTCGCAGTCCAGCTATGCAACCCTCAAATTGGCCATCGATGCATATTTGGATTTATGGGGTAATCCATCCGCACCAGTTCCCTGGGGCACTCCCTGTCGGAGAATGGAGGGTAGTTCGTATACAGGAAGTGGGAAACCTGACGACAGCTGTAATGTGGGGATCCCAGGAGGGACCCAGCCACCAAATACAAATAGACGTTATGTCATTGATCCGGAGTTTGGTAGCGCAAATGTCCTCTGCGATTTTGGTACCATGAAGAAGGGTGCTCCAGACAGTCATGAAATTAGGCTTGAGGGTGGTAAATTACGGTTTGTGCATACACTGACCGTGATGACAGCCAGTACAAAAGTGATATGAAATGGTTTCTGAATAACTCTCACAGTTGACTTTGTATCGTTTTCGGGTTTTTAAATTGGAGGGGATCACAACTAGGAAAACACATAGGAATATCCCCCGGTGGGAGTTATTTTATAACAGTCGTTACACTTGTCTTTGATATCAACCTTTTCAAAATTTGAGAAGATTTATCGGACTTTTTATTTGATTTCGAACTTTACTGAATTGGGTGCACCATCAACAGGTTTGATGCTTTTCTACTCGTTATTTGTATCATTATCGTCAGTAAACCGGTCTTGCATATAAGTTGGGATAGTAAGAATGTAGAAATGATTGAGTGACTATAGCAGGAACGATAAATTGTGTACTAATTGAAAATTGAATTGTGGGGGGTGAGGAGGTATATTGGTACCTCTGGAGTTAAGGTGATTCCACGTTACGGTGGGTGATTGAACGAAAAGAGTGCTGGTAGCGACAAAAAAGTACATTCCCATTTTTCGTCTATAGATACAAAAGTCAAGAATTCCTTCTATTTCTTCTCTTTAGAACTTACAAATAGCCACCATGATAGCAGTTAATTAACTTTGGTCATGATGTAAGCGAGATTTCTTCTAAACAAAATTTGCTCCCTAAGTCCCATCTATATTGGTACATTTATTTCAACTTTACATCGACTTTTTGTGGAAGTGAACACGCCCCGCCCCTTTATTACTAATCTAATAGAATTTTTGGTATGTAGTGGTCACTCTCGTGACAAGAAGATTGACGATCCCTGGTTGCGGTTCCAGTAGATCTGCACAAAAGAAAAAAAACTATTGCTTGCGGTATGACCTATCAAACTCGCTATACCCATCGCTTGATATGTCGGTGGCAGTTCTAGTTTGGCTCAGATTGGCGTGCTTGCTAAAACTACTCTCAGAAAAATTTGCAGATATCAATGTTGCTATAGGCAAATTGGAAAGTTGCGCATCATCTGTGGTAATAGGGACCTCTTTATCTAACCCTGTCCATTTTCCCTGCGCCTGGGCTTCATAAGCCCTTCGCTGGAGTTGGAATACGCCGTCCTGGATCCAAGAATCGATGCGGGGAGAGAGAACCTTTTTGAATTTGCTCAGGAATATGAGGAATCGAAGAAGAGTCAAATCAACTAGTGTAACGGTGAGGGAAAACGCAACGATAAAGGTAAGGGCAAACACGTTGATATTTCTAGTTAACTATTAGCATGTAATCGGAAGCATCAGAAAATCACCAACTCACGTGAAACCGCCTCCTTTCCGCATCTTCTGCAGGCCGCAAAGCCTTCTTTCCCCGTCATTCGACGGGGATGATGCAAGATTTTCGGAGATTGGGTCTCGGACTCTAGGCCCAATTGCATAGTCGGCAATATTTGTCTGGTATGCTGTCCAGGTAATGGACATCCATCGTTTGAGCTCAGTCTTCCACTGGTCATCCGGAAGTGACTCGATTATACTGCTTTTACCCAAAAGGGACGACGCTTGCAGGCTATTCATAGTAACCACCGAGCTATATGTTCCTGCGTAAAGCAGGACGTTCAATAAGGCAAGTTGGAGCTCGTTTGCCTTTGGAAAAGTCTCGGGGGAGAAGCTTGCAGGAAGGCTACCAAGTTCTGTGCAAAAGTCACCGGTGGAGGTGTTGGTCACACAATACTGATACTGCCCTCGTTGTGAGTGCCAGCATAACACGCTTTTCCAGGGCTAACATACCTGTTCAGTACATCCGAAGATTGAGCCTGGTGAATCTGACAAGTAAATCTTCATTTCTACAGCATTTCCTAGGTCAGTCATAACCAAGGGCTGGTGTGCCGAATAAAATGGGTCATCGACTGGTTTAGAATATTTGACAGAGCTTTTCTTTACTAGAGCGACAATCGTGTCTGCATCATCCCGTCTCAATTCTGGCAATGGAGTGAAGGGGTGTGGTGGGTTCACTGGGCGGTAACGAAGAGATCTGAGGGACAATTAGTGACGGTTTTCATAAAAAAAAGAGCAGCGAAACAGCAATCTCTAACTAAGAGATACTCACGTAATAGTGTAAGAGGCGGTTAAATTTGACTGGTAGGTGCTTATCCCAAACGTAGCGTTAGACCACGTAGTATTTCCACCGCGAGTACCGAAATGATACAGAATTTGTTTCTCTTGTGGAAGTGCAGGTCGGCCAGTCAAACGCTCGCCAAGTGCGCTTGCGTCTATCACACTACTACGATTTTGTGTTGACAAAATGGAGCAAGTTGTCCTTTTGCGGAATTTCATGCGATCCTCGTCCGGAAGATTCAAGCCAAAAGCTTCATTTAGATCCAGCAATCCCGAATCGAAAGCATATGCTGGAGTCGCGCACATATTTGGTGAAAAGGGACAAGCCGTGTTCTCCGTTGTAAAAGCAATCTTAGGTCGAGAAAATATGTTGCAGTAACTGGAGCGTGGTCCAAGTTTGTCGTCGTTGGTATAGCACTGATCTGCATATCGCGTACTGATGTCCCAAACCTGTGATTGATAGCCCAGACTGCCGATTCCATTTTGCCCCCAATCAGTATTGATCAGACCACAGGAAGAGCTTCGTACAAGCACTTCGAGGTCTGAACTGGAGACGACATAAGAGGAGAAAATACTAGCTGCCAAAGATCCAATCGTAAAAACCAGAGCTAGGATTGTCTGCAAGATAGATTGGCAGCGGACGCTCTTGAGTGACGGTTCATTCCTCCACTTGAAGATCAATTTGATGGAGTCGGCCATAAAAGAGCTCGGGGCCGGTAGTGTTCGCAGCAACGCTTGCTGTTGTCGGAAAAGTCCATTTGCAGGGCGACCATTCGATCGACTTTGATGATACGCAAATGTGAGAATATGCCACAGGTGGCTGGAACCCAAAGTGGTACAAATGGCGAGAATAGCCACAATTATTGTTCCTGTCTTCGTGTCTGTGGTGATGGTCTGGCCCATAACCTTTCCTTGGCTACGATTTATCCAGTAGCCTTGTTTAACGAATTGCGACTCGAGTTCCGACATTTCGAGAAGGGTTTGGAGGATTTTGGAGGATTCAGTAAATCCATATCACTGTTCATAGGAGTAGAGTCGTTTTATTCTATTCGGTAATAGCTGCTCGTTCCACTTGGTAGACCCGGGGATTTTGGGGTGGGGCGGTAGCAAGTATGATCTGATTGGATGTTGTTTGTGATTCAACAATGCAAGGAGGCTCAATTAATTTAATTGATTGTGCCAAGGAGTGGAAATTCCCTGTTCCATTTGTTTCCGGGGACAATCCTCGAATCATCGGTCCAGATTGCGGGTAATATCGTGATGTTGCACAATGACCTCAAGTCTGAAGTTGGGGCTAATTCTCGTTTCCAGCGGGAATCAAAGCGAACCCCGACCATTTCTGAATTCCAAGTGGACAAAGAACCCCGTCAAATGCATGGAAAAGGAGGTCCGATCCGATATTTTCTGACCAAAGTTGGGACTAGATATATAGGAAACGTAAGCTTGTAAATATGCCCCCCATGGATGAGATCGATTGCGCTATCGTGATTCTGGTATAGTCGAGGATTTAGGAAGGAAATTCGATTCGTAGATGTCCTCGACCTATATTTATTTCTGGGAATATTATTTAAATATGAAATTTTGGAGCAGTATTACGAGCTGTAATTTTGTGTTTCTACACAGCCATACATTTTATAGCATTACGAAATTCACGTAAATACCATGAGTCGCCTCCACTGTCTACAATTTTGGGGGCCATGTTGAAGCTAGCCACGGCTCTCGCACGCCAAATGCCATGCAATCAAATCCATGCAATTGGTTGCCACGTTTCACAAGAGGCTGTAGGAAGATAGAAGTCTACGAGTCGTTCTAATCTGCACTCAGCTAAGCACTTGTGTATGGGCATGTTTAAAAATAAGACTGTCATTAAATATTAAGTTATGCATGCTTATTGTATATTCTTTGTCTAAAAATTCAAGCAAGATCTAACCTCAGACCTATTACACACCCGCCTAAATCTTCGAAACTAACAACACCAGCCCGTAATTTTTCCAGTCATACCATAATTGGACCATTCTCGGTGGTGAAGTTTGGAGTCATACCCGGAAGGCAAGCGTTGCAAGGAATGCCCGAGTTTTCATAACTAGAGCTCCAAGAGACGGTGTAATGGTCATCGCCGCGGTACTGGCCAACATTGGTAGCATACCAAGCGGGCCACGCGCGGGTGTACATGCTGCATACTTGATCCTGGGGAATGCCGTTCTTGCTGAGGATGTACGAGTTGAAGAAGTTACACTGGTGGAACCATGTACCATTGGTAGGAGCGTGGCGGGTGTTATATGCCCTCTTCTCCTGACAGGCGGTAGCGCAGCGTGCGACACTATATGGGGACGCAGCAGTAATTTCCCATTGTTTGTAACCCATGTAGGTTTGCAAATTATTGCAATCAAGAGGTGCCTCGATGGCCCCATTGCCGAGCCACCCAGAGTTGAAACCATCAACGTCTTTGATCCCTTCGCTGATGTAGCCATTGGAGCCAGCAATGACGATGTGGAAGTCGTTTTGGTATTGACCAACGTTCGTTGCTGTTTCAAACTTCAGGGGGCCGGCGAAGAGGACACACTTTATCTGTGTGGTTGAAGGTGGGTTAGGGCAGTCGGTGTCTGGTTCTATGGTAGGATCGCGTTCGAAATAAATATTGAAAGACGAGCATCCAGCTGTCGCGTTGCAATTTTCCGCGCATAAGTTGACGTCGTAGTTGGCCAAAATCGAGTATTGGAGATATTCCTGGGTGCTACTGGCAGCTTTCAGGTCCGTAAATGTACTCACGTAGCCCTTTGGTGTAACCGCAGATTGTGCAGTCTGAGACAATGCGTCATTAGCAAGGAAGGCATCAGCAGTGTCTGGGCTGTGGACAGGGTCAGATCCCGGGGAAGGTGTTGGGCAAGAGCGTTTTGTGGTCTCTTGGGGGAACGCAAGGGCCGTCGAGGCAAGAACCAGAAGGGTGGATGACTTGAAAAAAGGCATTTTTGTGGAAATTTAGGTATCTCTTGAGACACAATAACGCTAAAAGGATGAAGCGACTGGGTCAACTGTCGAGGCTAGAGATATAAAGATATAAGGAGCGAATGACTGAATGAATGACTGCAGGTGATGATTTCATTGTAGGGTGGGTGGTAAGCATATGTATACCAAATGCGTGGGAGGTATTAGAGACTTTTTCAGATCGATAGGTGTACCACTCCATGCAACATTATCCGATGGTACTTCCGCCGAAGAGCAGAGGCCGTCATGAGATCATCTCAAAATCTCCAATTCTCCTGTGATAGAGTTCAGTGCAGCAGAGAGTCCTTGTCCGGGGCATTAGTAATTATGTACACGGGAAGACCAACCGCTTGCCATGTCGTCTTTTCGTGGTATTCCAGAATGTCCAGGCCTCACTGACGGCTATCAAGATCCAGGGGATAGCCTTCCCATGAGTCAGCAGCCATGTGGCAGTATCCACGTTTGATATATGAAGATGATGATATGTGTTATGTGTTCTGCGGGATCTCCGTGGCCACCGTACCAGTGTTCGACCAGGATATCGTTCCATGGTACCAAAATATTGGCCGGCCATTTGACGTCATGCGAGGTACTACTCTAAAGTAATGAAATGGTCGGAGATGGAACTTCCAGCGGTAACACTGTGAACGTGGGGAGGTCGAGCTGGCACTCTCCGCAATCTCCAGGCATTTGAGCCTGAGGGTGAATGGCGCGTTGACTTCTCCAGCTGTGCGTGCGCGGTTGCTTTATGATAAAGAGACACACTAGACACAGAAAGAATCACAACTTGTATATCAGAAGTGGCAAGTACCTTGATACTGGCGTTTAGAAGGACGAAGACCCGGAGAGAGGGGTGTAGCAGGTGAATTATCGAGCCAGTCCACATTCCGATTCATCAATTGCGTATACATAAAACATGGCTTGAGAATGGACTGTTCTCTGCATGCAAATCGCAGGGCGAACTTGACACGTGCAAGGCAAATTAAGGTTAATTTGACGACACAGAAACTCGAACATGGAGGGCCACTCCAGGTGCACCAAGGACCCTGCTCGCGCGCCCATTGGGCCGAATCGGCCTTCCGAACAAGCCCACGGCGAGACGAATTCCTGCCAGGTTGGACCGGTAATCGATATGCGGCTGTGCTTGCGGTATCCATGGGATTGCCATGACGACCGGGGTGGTGCTTGGACGTCCGAGAGCACTCGGGTATCACGACGCATGGGTAGCAGCTTCAGCGCTGACAAGAGGATTTATTAGCGGCAATAGAAACAGGGCATTGTCTGGAGGTACTGGTGATGCGCCACCCCTGACTTCGGGCAGTGGAGCAAGGGCACAGCATCAGCATAGGGTGCAGTGCTGGTATTACAAGTACATACTGTAGTACGGCGCATACCGGCACCTACCTGGCGACAGGCGATGCTCCAGCGCGCATGGCGAGCGCTGATTGGCTCCCCACGCGTTCGCCTCAGCGGCCTGCGTGCGCACAACGAACAGCTTCGCCGGCGAGGATGCTCCTGCGCTTCGTCGAGGGGCGAGCGCATTCGCCGGCGCGCACCAGGAGGCCAGGGTGGCCACATGCTGCAGACACAAGTACCGGTACGGTGTGAGGGGGCGATTGCACATCGCCATGGCGTGAGGCTACGCCTCAGTTTGCAACTCCCATGCAGCAAACGGCCAGGCAATCTAGCCCGTGGCGGTTAGCGGGCGCTGACGGACCGGTGGGGTTGTGGCTGAGCGGCGGGTGAGTGCGGCGGCTGGTGCTGTCATTCTCAGCTTGCTCACTCACCCTCGCCGCGTGCGTAAGAAGGCTCCCAGTATTTCAGTCGCTCCCTCTTTCTCCGCTCCTAAACCCTCCTCGACTCCTCGCCCTCCATCGGCACGCCCGCGCCTCGTCAGAAACCCGCATCCAGCCCGCAATCATGGGAGTAAGTCGCCCGCCGTGTTTTCCGCGTACCCCTCCATTGCCCCGCCAGGCAGCAGACGTCATCTCCACCCAATTCTTCGTTGGGCTCAAGGCTGACTTCGTATGATGGGAACAGCTTGCCTCAAAGCTCGCAGCATCCGGGCCTCCTCCGGGCGCCTATCCTCCGCAGGGTGGCCCCCCTCCGCCAGGCGGCGGCTATGTGAGTTTCTGCCTCGAATGCTGCGGTTTGCAGTGTTCGTCCAGTGCAAAGAAATCGCTAATGCTTTGGACCAGCCGGGCCAACCGCAGTACCAAGCTTACCCTGGCCAAGGTGCCCCTCAGGTACGTTCATTTTTGGTCTCGTCGTTCCCTCCCTTTCCTCCCCTCGCCAGCTCTGCATCGTCATCATCCACGACAGCCCGTTGCCACGCCCGCCACCTCGGACCCAGCACAACCAACCTCGTCGCTCTACCTGCTTCTCTCTCTGCCCTGCTCGCGTTTGCTTGCTGCCCTTGGACCATTTGCTCTGTTCACTTGACCACCTCGACGTGTGTGCCTCGACGAACCGTCAGCACACGGCATGGCAAACTACGGCTCCTACCAGCCGAGTCACTTTGCGCCTAACGCCTATTCCTCACAGACGCCAGCAAACCCTCCATATCCTGGTGCCCTACAGGCAGCTACAAACCCAGGCGCAATGTACGGCGCATCTTCTCCTTATTCTCAACAACAGTCCGGGTACAATCGACCCCCTCCGCCGCCCCCTCCATCGCAATACCCAGCGCAACCGCCCTACCAGGGGCAGTCACCATACAGCACAGCCCAGCAGCCATACCCGCAGCAAAATTATGGACAGGGCTACAGCCAGCAGCAGTATGGAATCCAGCCTGCATACAACTCTTATGTTCGTACACCAAGGGGTCCTGTCTTCAGTCTTACGCCTGTCTCACCCATACCACAAGGCCGTGAATGTAAACATATGAAATGATGCAGAGCTTTGGACGATAGACATGCAAACATGAGCACTGGCTAACTTTTCTACCCTAGGGCGGTCAACATTATCCCGGTGGCCCACCTCCACCCCAGGGGCAGTATGGTGCTCCACAAGGATACGGTGCTCCCGGCGCTCCTCAGGGCGTCCAGGGATCCCCAGCCGACATCGCTGCATATAAGCGTTTACTCGAGGGTTGCGTCCAAGAGAAGGGCCTGCAACACTGGTACCCACCGGGGTCACCTGCTCTAGACCAAATCGCTAGCCGTGCGCCAGCTCAGATCAACCAGGTCATTCAACGCTGGCGCATCGCGAAAGAGGTTGCCAACGACATCGTTAAGCTGGCCTTGTACGATATCGTCTTGTACATCGGTTTGTGTTCGACTCCATCTACCCGTGAGCCTAGCTAACATGATGCAGATGACAGCGGTTCCATGCAATTTGAGGAACAGGGTAGTCGTATCCAAGATCTGCGCCTCATCCTTGACCGTGTTGCCTTTGCATCCACTCTCTTTGACGCGGACGGTATCTCTGTGCGGTTCATGAACATCGACGTGCGCGACCCGCAAACTGGCCGATCTCTTGAGGATGGCGTGTCCACTGAGGCCCACATTACCGAACTTATGAAGGGCGTGAAATTCAATGGTCTCACTCCAATGGGCACGTCGCTCAGGAAGAAGGTCATTGATGGGCTCATCCTTCCCAAGGTTGCCTCTAACCAACTCAAAAAGCCAATTTTGGTTATCACAATCACGGATGGTCAACCTGCTGGCGAGCCTCAAAATGCTGTCTTCGATACCATTCGCTATGCCTTTGATACTCTAACCCAGCGATACCCGCAATATGGCCGTGGAGCTCTTGCTTTCGAGTTCGCCCAGGTCGGCAACGACGGAGCCGCAAAGAAGTTTCTCTCGACGCTTGATGAGGACCCGCAGATTGGACCAATGATCGACTGCACTTCCAGTATGTTCCTCAAATAGTATTTACATTTTCGTTACTAAAAATTTCCCTCCAGACTTTGAGAACGAACAAGAAGAAATGGCACGCGCCAATCCTCCTGTTGACCTCACACCCGACCTTTGGATTGTCAAGCTTCTTCTTGGCGCCATTGATTCCTCATACGATAGCAAAGACGAGAAGACAAATCGTCCCGCAGGGCCACCAGGAGGTCAATATGGCCACCCTCCACAACAGTATGGACAACAACCACCGTACGGTCAGCAGCCACAGTATGGCCAGCAACCTCCCTACGGCCAACAGCCACAGTACGGCGGACGAGGAGGTCCACCTCCTGGTCAATACGGTCAGGGCCCACCTCCAGGACAGTATGGACAGGGCCCACCTCCGGGGCCTGGCTATCCTCCACAGGGCCAGCAGTATCCTCCACAGGGCGGACGTGGATACCCACAGGGACCGCCTCCCCCTGGCCGTTACTAGGCTATTCGATTACTTGTGCCTATATCGCTCACACCTGTGTAGAGGGGGGCTCTACACAGGTGGAAAAAGGTCTATTAGGGAGTTTGAATCGTCTCTCTCCTCTTTCTTTAGTTTTGGCGGTAGCGTGTGCCGCTTAAGGATGGGTATACTTCAAATGGTGGGGGGGTGGTTTGGTATCAAGTAGCTCATGAATACGTCACTGATTGGTTCCTTGCTCTTATGCGAAAAAGGCCAGTCCGATCTGTTCAATATGTTGTGTGTGTGCAGTGAAAGAGGTTAAGCATTGTGAAATCTTAACACAGATGCAGTTGAGTGAACACAACATCTCTTAGCTCAAACAACAACATTTCCTCTATTCAGATATCCCTCCTTCCCTTCATTCTGCCATTCTGCCCTTTAGTTCCGCATTGGTCACAGAATTTCTCTACCAACATGCTAATACCTAATGATCAGTAATTTCACGTCTCATCCACCATGCTACAATCACACGCACATTTCAACAGGCACGAAGTAGAAATCTCCAACTGCCTCTCTCGCGGCATCTATTATTACACAAGTAAATACAACCAACCACCATCAC
>JAAZQE010000523.1:0-20970 GCA_013620735.1 Clavariopsis aquatica | reverse complement strand
ATGGCAAGGCGTCTGCGTGCCGCTATATCCCCTCTGCTGCCCCCGCCCGCGCCCGCTTCCTCTCTGGCATTCACTTCTGCTTCCCTCCCGAGTCCTCTCTGCCCTCGCCGCTTCGTTGATCGAAGCATTCCCCCCCTCTAGCCGTCTTACTTGCGCTGTCGACCAGCCCCTGGGTTATCGCCCGTTTTAATTCTCGCTTCCCTTCCCTTCTCGCCGCTCTGCGCCGCGCCCTGCCCCTCCAAGTCACCCCAGTCACCCCCGTCATTCCTACTCGGATTTCCCGTACCGATTCTTAATAATAGCTCGAGGCGGAGCTCACCTCAGCCCAATCTATCTTCAAGATGCCAGAAGTATTCCCATCTGCAGCCTATCCATATCCCGCAGCACTTGGCGCTCTAGAAGACTCTCCCTATGCCCTGTCTCCGCTGGACCAGAGACACACTCTTAATACCATCGTCGAGGACGACTCGACCATCCCACGCTACTACTTTACGCCAAGATATTCGCCCACTTCGTCCTACCAGCCCAGCGTCATCTCGCCCCAGAGCAGCGACGCCTTCCCCTCCCCCAAGGTCCCTCTGTTCACTATGTCGAGGCCGGCGACCCAGCCGTCCCCCCGGCACGCCCATCCCTCTCCCTCTTACTTCTCGCCACGCCGCCAGAGTCGAGCAGACAGCGAGTTTGACTCGCTGTATGATATCACCGACGACGAGGCAGAAGTCCCCCTCGTTGCCTCTGCCTCGGTCAAGAAGCTTGCGCGCTCAAGCCGCAATCGCTACCCGTCCATCATCATTCCCTCGCCCACGTCCTGGCCCACGATTGAAAAGTTCCGCAGTGCCATGTCGGCCGTGCAGCCGACATCTGCTCAACTGCCCACGCCCTCGCGCCAGGGGCTGTCTCTGCTAGCCTCGCACAATCTACAGACCCTCCCAGGACACTCTGCCGAGCCCTCGCTCGACGGAAGCTTGACGTCAGATGAGATGGACAGGCTGAGCTGTCCCGCAACCCCAGATGCAAAGGAAAGCCAATCCTCCGCCAGTGTGGATGAGTGGGGCCCAGTGCAGCTCGACCTCCAGGCGTTGGAGACACTTCAGCATCTCGGCCAATCCGTCTCCGACTACCCGCAAGAGCAGCAAGTATCCCAGGTCATCGAGACAAGAGAAGGAGAGATGCAAGAAGTGGCGCGGCCATTCCTCGGCCTGTGCATCCCATCGTCCATTGTCCAATGCAACTCGTCCGGCAACACGCCCGTCTCTGCCCTCTCAATACCCTCGCCCGGCGGTTTCTTCTCATCTCTTCACTCTACTGCGCGCCACACATGGAGTCTGCCCAAGCACGACGAATCCGTCCCCAACACGTCCACGGCCGAGAAATTTTACGCAGTCCCGTGGGATCTGCGGAGAAACACCATTGCCGAGCATACACTCACCCTTGCGGGTTCAACGCTCGACGGCTTCGGCGACGGCCTACCAACCTCGCGTCCCGTGATCCTCAGCGACAATGAGGAGCCCCTGGAAGTCAAGGAGATCAACCCCAGCAAGACAATCTTCCAGTATAATGACAAGTACCACTCCGAAATCGAGAAGCTGTCGACCGCCAACCTCGAGAGGACCGGCCACTGGCTGGAGGAGCAAGTCGAATTGCAGGCCGCGCTTCGCGAGATGAACGAAATGAGCTCGCCCAGCTTGTCCAGCGGTACTCACAGCCGTGGAAGCTCAGTCGACAAAATCAAAAAGGTTGTCACGTTCGCAGAGGAGACCAGTGAGTCACTAATCGAGGAGGAAGAGCCCAAGAAGACCGAGACCTTTATTCAGGGCTTTGAGTTTCTGCAGGACCGAAGTCGCAGGAAGGATACTTTTATCCACCGCCAAACCCGAGCAGAGGCAATGCATGTCAACCGAAGGTGCATGCCCAAGGCTCACCGAGACCAGCTTCTCGGCAAGTTCGAACTCACCAACCCCGTGCGGCCGTCCCCGCCACGACCCGTGTCGGAATTTTACGTCAATGACCCGACCGTGTTGAAAGAGCGTATTGCACGCGCTCAGACGGAACGACAAGCGCTTGACCAGATGCTGCCAATTACATGGGTCATGCAAGCACTCAAGCAACTGAACGGCGGCAGGCTGCTTAGCAAGCCGGCTTCACGATGCATCACTAGCTCACGATCACCACGGATCCTCGACGTTGGAGGTGTGCCCACTAACGACTGGGCATGGCAGGTGGCGTACGACTACCCATTCTCGACAACTACCACCGTCTACACCGGCAGCAATCCAACCACCAACGTCGCCAGCCCCGAGAATCACAAGCACATGACCGTACCCAACCTCTGGACACTGCCATTCCCCAACAGCCACTTCGATGTTGTCTCGGCGCGTTCGCTTTACGAGCTCCTCAAGACCGACAAGCCCCTAGGCCGCTCAATGGACGAGTACGACTTGTGCCTCAAGGAGTGCTACCGCGTTCTCAGGCCCGGTGGTATCCTCGATTTCTCGCTGCTCGATGCCGACATCATCCACGCTGGTCGCCAAGCGCAAGCCATGGGTGTCGAGTTTGGCTTCAACCTCAAGACCCGTGGTTACGATGCTGCCCCCACCAAGTCATTCCTGCCGCGCCTCCATAAGGCTGGCTTCCAGGATGTGCAGAGGATGTGGATGGTGTTGCCCATGGGCAAGACTTCGTCCAACTGGAGGGATGTGCTTCCTGTCGGTGCTGACGCGAAGCAAGAGGAGAAGAGTATTTCGCCCGGTGGACAAGTCCACGTTCAGGAGGCGCCAGTGTTTGGTACCACCAGCGATGCTGCCCTGCTCACTGGTATGGTCGGTAGTTGGGCATGGGAGAAGTGGCTCCTTAGGTTGCAGGTTGAGATGGGCAGGGAGGAGGAACGGCTTTTGGAGGGCGTGGTGCAGGTCCTCGAGGAAGGTTCAAAGAATAATTCTGGATGGAGGTACCTGACTGGCTATGCAAGGAAGTGAATGACGTGTATGAGGTGGTTTAATATATGATTGGAAGGCGTCATTGGCATTAGCGTGGTGTTTTAGGGGCAGGGCCTGCTACTTGCATTGTTGTTTGGAACTTTTAGGTTGATACCACATACCATCTAGCTACTACGCTACTACCTCGGCATTTTCTATGTTATTTGCATCCGCTGAAAATATATCATTGTGTATCGATCACTTTCCATCTTCTAATGCATGATGATATCTTGAGTTCATTCGAAATTATTGACACCAAGGATATTTTTACTCGTAGAGCCAGGCCTCACCTTGGCAAGTCTAGTGAAAAACTTTTGATGTTCGACTTGGTGCTTAGAAGTGCCATGTGGTGTGGTGTAGTGCGCCTCACGTGACCCTTGCGCTAACCTTTGAACCCCACTGTAGGTCAGAGCTCAATGGACATCCTACCTCAGGCTCGAACATCCAAACACGATTTTCTCACACAAGCATAACCCGATTCTCCAAACACCCTTGCACTTCTCCACCTGCCCCATCTCGCGGAAATGTTGTTTTTCAGGTACATCTTCCTAAACCTCCCATGCCCGAGCGAATAATTCATAATAATGCGGAGAAGCCGAGTCCGACTCTCAAAACTCCACGCATCACACTACGCCTACAAGACCAGCAAGCTAATAAGGT
This sequence comes from Clavariopsis aquatica, assembly GCA_013620735.1. Lineage (NCBI taxonomy): Eukaryota > Fungi > Ascomycota > Dothideomycetes > Pleosporales > Clavariopsis > Clavariopsis aquatica. The sequence continues at coordinate 17,335 of JAAZQE010000523.1, read as the reverse complement.
GAAACCATAGTTTCTTCAAGACTCTCGTCGAGCATGAAATCACCGTCGAGCTCAAAAACGAAGTCTGCATCCGCGGAACGCTGAAATCCGTCGACCAGTACCTCAACATCAAGCTAGATAATGCAGAGGCTACAGATGAGATGAGATGGCCGCACCTCTGCTCGACACGCGACATGTTTATTCGTGGATCTGTCGTTCGATACGTGCATCTTCCCGGTGGAGCAATTGATACGGCGCTGCTGGAGGACGCGACGAGGAGGGAGGCGGAGGCTGCGAAGAACAAGGCGAAATGAGAAGGTTGTAATGGGCGCCAAACACGATCCATACAAGGACATCTCAGAAAGGAAGACACAAACCCCTATGCCGAAAAACAAGATTTGGCTGGGGCAATGCGGAACGTATTCTATGCTGTCCGGCTAGGAAAAGAAGGTAGGCGCATAAAACGAGTACATGAGGGTTGGATGGCAATGAAGAGTGTTTAGAATATACCCCGATGGATAATCTCATTTTCTCGGCTTGCGCATGCTCAAGGCTTGCTTCCTCTATGGGGAGAGGTTCCCCTTCAATTCTTCCACTTGACTACCGTCCCAGTCCACAAATGCACCACAGCAGCAGCTCGCAAACTGCACGTGGTGTCTGCATTGCACATGTTTTGCGAGTAATGTACCTGGTTTCAAATATGTCGAGGCCGTTATCAAAACGACGTGCAGTCTCAGATATTTCTCCACTCAAGCAATGTTCGTTGACATGTTTATGTGTATATCCGAACAATTGCCCCATTCACGCCATCTCTCCTCCAGTCTCTTTCTCTACAGACCACTACCCCCTGTGTTGCATACGTCATACTATGATCTATTAAGCAAACAGAGCCTCTTCTCCGGGACAATTTTCTTGACTTGAAGTATATGCTCTCTGTCCGAAGAAAAGTGTGGTACCTCATTTCCTTTGTTTTGCTTAACATTGTTCCACGCCACCTTGACATTCCAAGCCTTTCACCAATTACCATTGCCTCAATCGCATCATGAGCTACTCAGTTAGATTATATTTACCAGATTTACCCTCACCATCCCCCACTTGGGTTTGCATCTGAATATGAGTACTGAATATCGTAGAGTACGTTGATGCTCTGTTGTTCATATTTAACGAGCGTATCCTGAAACTTTACGCACTCTTTTCGACTTGTTCTACCCGTGAAGGACTTCCTGTAGTAATATTTGCAGCCTCTTGGACGGCAAGCCATCTCGGCTCGTAAAACGCCATGGTTGTTGTGCATGGAGGGCAACTGATCAAAAGGATCGAAGAGGGAGCAAAAAGACATGGTATGGCGGATTTGTTAGAACGGGGTGTGTGTGTTGGCTAATTACGTAGGATTCGCGAGTAGGTCTAATGCGTCGAATTCAATCTATTCCCACAGCAAAGCCACGCAGAGGGCACGGCAAGTAGAAGGAGATCTAGTATCTCCTATCACAGTACTTGCCAGTGACACTGAACAGAAGAATTCAGTCGTACTCTCGAGCACCCAACTCCCCATCACCATGTCTCCCCCAGCTACCACTAAGCCTTCCGATGTCGCACTCCTGTCCACAGAAACAACCATGATTGCCCTCCCCTCGCCTGTCACAGAACCAACTCCGACCGCAACTCACTCGCCTGCCCCAGGATACAATAACTTTGGTTCACACTCTGGCGTCTCTCCGAAGCCACGGAATATCGGCCTTGGTGTCCTTGCTGCAGCCATCTTTGTAACCGTCGTTGCGTTCCTGGTGTGGTATATCTCTGGTCTACGGCGTAAGAAGCGAGTTAGGTCCGGGGCAACGCGATCTGTAACCTGGGACGGGACAAGAGAAAGCGGAGCCGAGACAAGGGGGACACATATGGAAACTTTGATGAGTGGGACGGTAGGGAAGAGAGCTACTGTGCAAGCGGAGTGGGATGGGATTTTTCGACCCCCGGTGTCGGGGGAGAAGAGAGATAGTCATTCGAGAAGATGGCGAGTTGGTACGCTGACTATTTGAGGTCAGAGAGTGTGGATTTGGATACACTGGGCAAACCGGGGATCTTTACACAGAAGATCAGGCTACTTCATCGCAGCACCAGGTACATTGCTGCCACATAAGGAGATGTGGATCAAGGAGTCCCTTTCTACATTAAGAGAATGGGGAATATATTCAACCATCACATAAAGAAAAATGGATGGGGGAACTCACTCATTCGGAAGCAGAGTTGAGAAGTGCGAGCAGTGAACTACGGTGCCATCGTTTATATCATAATCTTTTAATAAGATCTTCAGGAATTTTGCATTTATCCAATTCTCCATTTCAACCTTGTCGAGCGCTATATACATGCATGTATAATTCTGATTCCAATCACAACGCATCTCTATCCTCATCCTCATCCTCATGTTTTGGATCCGCGTTCGAAAAGACTGGCCCAAATCCATCGTGACCATATGAGTTAGCCTCCAGCATACCATTCGGAATTTATAATGCTTCTTCGTTAGCCACCATGTGTCAATTTCCTGTTTAGATTGTGACGAACAAATGTAACTGCCCTAGGAATAGAGGCTTAGACAGATTTAAACGGTTTCATGTTGGTGGGTCGAGGTGCGACACCGTTGTATGGAGCCAGAATGTTCTTCCATCCTTTGATTCTGCATGGTTACTTTAGTCTTGCGGTCTGAGAGGATTGTGGTTGTGATCGAAATCCGGCGGTGGGTGTTGCAGGGGTTTGAAATTGGCATGGGTGGAAGAGCAACTTAGCATCGGCGTGGGAGTTGCTTGTATTAGCCTCACCCAATCTCTTCTTTTTTCTCCTATTCTCATATACTTGTGCTTCTTGGTGGCAGTCAGAGATGCGTGCTTTTCTGCATCTTGTCTGTAGCCCCTGTTGAACCTTCTAACTGATTTGATAAGCATAGAGCAATACCATACGAAGCATAGGGGCTAGTCACCTCTGAAATTGTTAATTCATATATGTGTCTACTTTTGAATTTAACATGTTGTGGAGAAGAAAGCAACATCGACATGTTTTTCACTATGAGGTGAAAATCTCTCAACTTCGACTTTCATTTGCGCTACCGTCCTCTCCTGTTCACTTCACCTACCTTCACTCATAAATTCTGCTCTAATATTCTTCTATTTAAAAAGTCCATACTTTCTCATCCTCCAATACAACCACCCCGAACACCAACCATATACATTCCATCAATATGCGACCCCGAACCATGAACCGAAACAATGTGTACTTCCCTGATGAGGTCGTGGACATGGTAGTCTCCAATCTCTCATATTTTGAAAACGGAAACCCTGGGCCACACTCCCCTGACCTGAAGACTCTCGCCGCACTCTCGCGTCTAAATCAACAATGGCACCGAGTCGTAGAACCGCATCTCTATCGACACGTTGTCATCGGCCGCCATAAGAATCTAGCTAAACTCCTCCACACTCTCCAAGAAGACTCTCAATTCGGAGGATATTGCAAGACCCTCGTAGCACGCTGCTCGCCATTGACGGATTGGTCGTTGAACAAGCTAAATGAAGCGAAGGATTCATACATACTTGGCTCCTGCGGTGTGCTATTCTACCTCACTAACATCGAATACCTTGATGTTTCCGAAGTATCGCTGAAACTTGAGCACTGCAAAGGCGGCATCAATATTCTCCCCTGGATCAAAGTCATCATGCCCATCACCTCTGGTGGTTTCCGCGGCGAATTCGACTTCACACGTCTCAAGCGTATCGATGCCGATCTGCATGGCATGCCTATCGTGAACCTATTCCCGGTTTTCTGCTTGCCATCTATTGAAACATTGAACTTCAAACGCGGGTACTTGGACATGCGCGATGACGGCGCCTTCATGGAGCACTACCTAGCCGTCTGGGATATCCGGAATCCAATCATCAAACACCTTCGCATCTACGGGCCAAAGCCTACTTCATCTCGTACAACACTGGCCTTCCTTGCCCATGCGTGTCCGCGCCTCCAAACTCTCTCCATCATCGGATCCAAGAAGTATGGTTTTGGTGCGTACTACCAGCGCGGCGTCATGGCCGCCTTCCGAGAAGTCATGGCCAACCCCGTGTTCCGCTGCCTAACGCTCTGGGACGAACAAACCGTGAAGCCCGACATGTACACGTCGGAAAAGTTCAAACACCAAGTTCGGGAGATTGCATATAACACGCCGGTGCAGCTTTGGAATGTCGATTTCGCAGTCTTCCAGGTTCTGTGGCATCCGTACTTTGTCAAATTACCGCGTATGCTCAGGCATCTGTACATCCGGTCTACAAGCAACATGGCGCCGTTCAGTGTGGACATGTTCTACCACACGCTGTTTGATTTGAGTCAAATGGTCGCGAATGGAGCGTACCCCAAGCTAAAGACGGTAATCGTTGATCTGCAGGCACAGGATAAGCTCAGGCCGGATATTCTAGTGTCGGTTCAGAAAAACTTTAGGGGTCGCGGGGTTTTCTTCCAATACCGGTAAGGAATATGAACAATCAGCAGTGATGTCATGCTCAGGTAGACATTAATTGGATTCTAGGAAGAAGCAGGGCTGCAAATGGACGATGGAACGCCTGACTGCTGAGACAAAGGCTCGCCTGTCGGCTATAATGTAAGACTAAACTAGGCTTGTCAGCCATTTACCATAATTAGGTGGTTTGTCTTTTGGAGGTAGCGTAATGGCTAGGCTCATTATTCACACTTCCTTGTTGACAGTGATGAATAACTAGATAACATCACAAGACATGAGACATCCAAGGTTAGCACACACATGTTATATAAAGAAATTACATCTCTCTTCTACAAAATTGCCAGGGGAATGTGCTGTATCTCTTCTAAACCTTCTCACTTTTAGATAACCTTAGCTAGCGTCTTCGGGGCTAAAAGAGCATACTACCGAGGTAACAATAGTTGAATGTAGAGGAATGAAACATTATAACTAATTCAACTATTATTAGTAGTCTCAAGCATAGATGTAAATAAAATACTTGATAGTCTTAATTTACTACAACCCCCTAGTCACTACCGTACTCTTACTCCTTCGCATCTCTAAATGCTCTGATATTTATAACCTCTATAGGTAGGCAGTTTTGAAAAAAAGAATATTGTAAATGCTATTCTGCTAATAAAGTATAGAGAAGCCTAAAGTGTGTAGAATTCCAGGCTAGCAGAATAATATTAGCAGAAGAAAATTGGAATTTAACGTTAACTATGAACTGAACTAAAGGAAAACAAGTAATAGTGTAGCAATTATCTCAAGGTTATGCGTGGCAACAACGACCTTATCTCGGATATAAACACTAGCATTTCGACATTAGCATAATTAGGACCTTGCTATCACGCTAAATTTTGCGTACAAACTTTGCATATAGAATAAAATTATCTACAATTATAGTTTAAGTATGATGAAATTATAAACTGCATTCATATCAATTTAAAAATGACTATTAGTGGGATAAAAGAGAACAAAAAAAGCCGACACAGCAACAACTTCCAATCCAATAGAGTAAAGAAACCTCATTTACTTCAATGATAGTGCATGATCATACCCGCAACCTATTATAAAATAGGTAGGCTAGTACAAGTACCAAAGAAAATGGAACAGAAACGGCCCAGAAAACGTATTGTCTCGACCGACCAGGCCCCAACTCCCCATTTATGTTCATTACGGACGATACCAGAGAGAAAGGCAAGAACACAATAGCAGCCAGCGTCAAAACCTCAATTCGCTTTCCATTTGAGATCCCAATGCGGCTCTCTGCCACAGAAATCAGAGTAACCAGAAGGCTAATATTCTTGGTAACACGTTCTTGGTTTTTTTCTACCAAGTTTGAAACAAATGCGAAATCGGTCTCTAGTGTATTTTCGACATTCTTAATCGCTTGATTATGTCCTGGAGAGGAAGGTTGATTCCAACATTTTCTACCGTGCTGGTGACAAGCGTCTCGTTGTTCTTTAATGAGAATCTCGTAGAGTGTTACTCGACGGCGGGTGACATACAGGCTGTTCAGATACTCATGAAGACGCTCGACTCCTGGATTCTCGTTCTCAAGGTTCCATTCGATGGTATTCAGCTCACGCTCAAAGCAGGTATTTACTACCACCCATTCGGAAGCAATTAAACGGTGCATATCCCGCAGAACAACAAAAGGGTTGGGAATTCCGCCTTGCTGCAATACTTCATCCTGCTTCAAACAGTTGATGAATGAATTGAGATAGGTTGAATTAATACCATGCTCGTGGTTTGATAGAAAGGACCGGTATGACGGGCTCTGACATGTCCCAAGCGTATTTTGGGGCTGGAAAGATGGGTCGATAAGAATGATTCCTAGACGGGTATTACAAACAAGACGTTTTCAATATTCGAGACTGAAAACTTACCAGTCTTCCAGCCCTGGCTACCTTGTGATGCATTGAACCACATTGAGACGTGTTGCCGGGTCAGGGCGATGGATGGAAACTGCGTCTTACCCCGAGTTTTTATGTCCGATCGATGTGGCAATCTCTCTGAAGGGTTCATTGCTCCCGCAATACGAGGGACTCTAGAACTGCCAGCTTCAGGTTTAATCTCATCATCTACAATCTGTCCTGAAACATTGAGTACAAGTTCCCTAGGACTAACGAACCGATGACGAATATGTTTGGCCTCCAACTGAACGGATTTCAAGGCTGGGAGGTATTTTTCTATTTCTCCCAAACGGAACCAGTGCATGTTGCTAGTATGGTTCAACCAGAACTCGAATTCCACGTTGAACCGAGAACCAAGGAGCTCTATTAAGTTTGAGCTAACGTTCTCAATAACGAAAAGGGTACTAGACTGGAGATCCCCGAGATTATTCTGAAGGTCGTCTTCAGTAATTTCGGAAAATTCAGGTGAAGCGGTTTCATTGAAACGGACCAGTGAGATCTTCGCTGGGGATGCATCGAGCTTGTGTGATCCTTTTACAAAATTCTCCAGTTCTTTATATGCTGGAATCTTACTTGCCAAATCAATTAGTTGCTTGCGATATTGCTCTAACCTTGGTTGAATGCTTGTCTCGGGTAAGGAAGCCATCAGCACTTATATAGAATGTGATCAAGGGAACGTAGATAGTTAATTTTGAGGGAAGTTAGGTATCTTTATTGGAGCCGTTAGATCTGAGCTGCGGTACCATTTATATAGATTTATGGTATTTATTTTTCACGTTGTCCACGTGGTGAGGTTGTTGCAAATCAAGGCAATAAATGACAGCTGCTTCGTATAAGACTCAGCTGAACTAGTATCATAACACAAGATCCTAGTGCGATTTGCTGGAAGTACTAGCCGTTAAAAAAAGGAAGTATCGCGTTTAGACTTTTCTTAAATCCTGGCAGGGATTTAAGACCAGCAGGCAAGACGCCCCTCTTCTTGGCAATAAACCAAAGGGGGCACTTCCTGAATCTGTAGCGATTTCTTTTGACAAGTTCAGAGTATCCATGGGCGAACATAGCTCAAAGGTATTGGCGCACTGTTGATGTAACCCCAAGGATAGCCTATCGAAATATGGACTATTGGTGAGTGTGAGATATTCTCAGGAATAATGTTCTTTGTTTTTCTATCTCTTTTTGGAGACCCAACTGCAGACAGAGAAAGGCTTGTGCAGCTGCGTATGTAGACAGCATTGGAATGAAGTAACGTTTTTCACTGCCGAGTTGACCACACTACCGGACCGTCCAGTCCCACGAATACTTACTCTCCACCAAAGCAGTATGGTAATGCATACCTTCAAGGTAGAGTGATAGGTTCTACCCCTATGTAAGGACAGAATTGGACAGTCGTATGAGGAAAAGAGCTGACGCCCCCATTAGCCGGGTAGAATAGGAGGAGGCGGAGAAAGGGCATGGAAGGGAACTCGCTAGACTATCTAGGCGGATTACCCAAAAGGCGATTCTTTTCGCACAACCATCGAGAATAAAAATGAAGTGTGTGGTCTGCTTGTATCTAAAAAGTATATGTGAGATATTGAAATCGCCACTCTATGGATAATATTTCAAAATCAAGAATGACTTATATCGTTAACTAAAGTTATTCAAATAAAGTTAACTAACAACAGTATCCAGCAAAAAATATATACAAGAGAGCTGTTTTATACGACTGCACCATCTACAGGGCAGTTTGAACATTCTTCCTCCTATCTCAGAAGTATAGAACACCTTATTACAGAACAATGCCCCTATATAGAACTTGAAATTACTCTGCTATGGGGAAAGTACTCTCCCCACACAAAAGTATATCCTCCTACTTTGGGGGTACTATCGTGGTGAGTATAATACAATGCATATGAACTTGACATAACGCAAGAACCCCTACGAATATTGAAACTACAAAATGAAATATAGAACTTTTAAAAAAATATCCTTCTCCGCGTACCTATCTGGTACTTTATTCAGCACTAGAACAGGCCAGTCCGAATGAGTCTTCACACTATGCCTGTGGAATCGGGTTCTGTCTTTGACGCATTTCGATTAAACCTGTGTGAGTGAACAGCAATATATTACATGCTTAGCCGTTGGCCCAAAAATGCGAGTAATTATCTAAATAATTCATAGTGACACAGAATAATGTATACTACACGCATTACTCATCACGCATCGCTTGATTGGGTAACGTGGCCGCCTAATTACACTAGAACTCAAATGTTGTCGCGCCACATACACCACCAACAACAAACCAACAACAACTCTGGATGCAAGTGCTCCAAAATGGCACTATTCGAACTTCCACACCTTAGTACCGTGACCTATAGCATCTCATTCCCCCTCTTTCTCCTTGCATCCTCTGGGAAAACACGTCTCACACCACTAAAATCCGTCATCGCCCTACTTCTCACACAAACAACATGGCAGATTGCAAACCATCTTTATATCAAGTATTTGGAACGTGAACTTGAAAAATCGAGACAGCGGACAATGAAGTTGACTAGGGAAATTCGGAGGCTAAATGAAGTTGCAAGGAGAGCGGACGCAGAGATTGAAAGGATCGATGAGGAAATTCAGTGGTGGAGGGATGGGTGGCATTTTGAGGATGAGTGGGGGGAGAGGGGGAATAGGGCATGAGGTGGTGATAGAGGCTCCCAAATTTTCGCAGCATTGAACTATTATGATGTCTCCAGGCCAGTCAACGCAAGGGGTATGTATGCGACCACTCTACCCGGCTCGCCCGTATAACTTTCAACCATCGGCATCACTTGGATTTACATCGACGATTTATGTCATTTTTGTTTCACTGGTTCCTACTCTCAATACCAAGTCTACAAAAATCGATTATAAACTTCAAAATGCCATCACCATTCGACCACGAGCCAACCGACATCAAATACTTGACGATCCCACTTTAATTTCGACTCATGGCTTTAATCTTCACTATTAAACTCCAATCCACGTTTGAGAATTATTTGTACCGTACGAATTTATCCACGATTACCGGTTCTAGTGATTGAGGAGGCACAGATGTTTGCCATTCAGGCGTGCTAGCCGTATCAAAACCAAGTGACATGGGTTTAACAACAAATCCTTTTCCTGCGACAAAAAATTCAAATTACAGAAAGGGTGCATGGGGGGATCTTGCGGAGGGAACTCCTCTCAGAAATCTGTGCCTCGTGGCCTGGAAACAGCTTTGGAGAAGAGTCTCATGGACTGTTCATCAGCAGCGGCTGGAGCGGACGAACACATATGTACTTGCCAAGTAGGCTCCTTGCTAGTATGTGGAAGTTGATTGTCGTAAGTCCTCGGAGACGGTGCGCCATCCCTGTTGTCGGCGAATATATATGATGGGAATTTGCTTAATCAGTGAGCGAGTTGTAATGTACCAGTATAGCCCTTTCGCGTCAACTGGGCCTCTTTCTTCCTTTTGGCAGTTGGCAAAGTCATCCTTCAAAATAGAGTATGGATTCTAGATTCTTTGGGGAATGTGGCGGACGACAAACTACGAGATTTGGCTTAGACTGGCTATATCTCGATAATAGACTGTTTTATTGCTTTCATTATTTGTATATGAATAAAGAAGATCAATTACACAATATTCTTAGTGAAAGTTATGCTTCTTCCACTCAAGGGTGCATTTTATTACATGTTGGATTTTCACTCCTCCAAAAAAGCCCTCGGCACTAGAATCACGCAATGTCATAATTATCCTCCTTCTCGCCATAAAGTAACACAATTTACCCAGCCATCCTCCACAATATTAACTTTAGATTCTACATAAACCCCCCAAAGAATACAAAACAAGTACATAGCCATCAACTACTGTTCCCATGTGTACCCTCTCACTAACCGCTATAGCATACCTCCACCACAACCTAGAAACATGTGCCTGATATGGCACTCGTTCTTCCTCGCCCTCATACGCTTCAACTACTTTTTCACATGTATCATCTACATAATGACCATCTGCCTCGGTACCGACAGGCATAGGACGATATTCTATCTCTGCAATACGTTGTTCATGGCTTTTTGCTGCGAGCTCTCGTATACATGGCTACTCAGATCCAAGAACCGAGAGTGGAGGGAAGGTACGGATGGGAAAGAGGAGGTGTAATTCATACAATCGAAATTAGGGTTGGTTCTTTCAGATGTCGTGTGATTTTGGACATGCCTGTACGCCAACTTAATTAAAATCTGAGAACCAGCCTGCAGTCACACCTGTCGCCACCAATACAACATATAATGTCTTTTACTATTCTAAATAGTCTCTTTCACTCGGCTAGACTAATCTATTACGTTAGTACTTAACCCGCCAACCTATTTTAAACAATGTTCGGCACAGAAACATACCATTGCACACACTCATTCTATCTTGTTCGTCTACCCCATCAACTATTCACCACCACCTTTATGAGGAATTACCAGAGAAAGAAGCCTCACTCTCTTTTAGGGAGTTATCCGTGATTGTTTATGAGTGGGCTTATTTTGCTAGCTGTTAACAGATTCAATGCCCCCAAGAAAGAAGTAGGAGGGGAAGTCGGGAAGGCGACAACGGGCACAATCAGAGATGATATAAGATAAGAGTAACTACAACAGTGTATCGATTAATTTGGAGCATTATTCATATACATAGTAGTAGAGACAATGGAGTCATCATAGAAAAACTTGAATCGATGATTAAGTAGGTGGCATATCTAGAGACTAGGAAAAACCGCAACTAAAAAAGAGCCAAAATATAAAAGCTTTGCTGAAAAGATAGATCAATCTCCACCCTGAACCTCGCCTTTGACAACCATGGCCCACAATCTCCCTCGTCCCTTCATAAGCTCCTCCCATGCCCCTTCCTCAACTATAGCTCCTTTCTCAACCACAAAGATCTTCTCTGCATCTCTCATGCTCTCTACTTGATGAGTGACGCTCACAACCGTCAACCCCTCCCTTTTCTTCCTTGTCTGTTTCAACGCATCTCTCACGCTCTTCTCACTTTCTGGATCCAGCGCACTCGTCGCCTCGTCAAGGAGTAAAATATCCGGATTACGAATTAAGCACCGTGCAAGCGCTATGCGCTGACGTTGCCCCCCGGATAATCCGATGCCCCGAGCCCCAATGTCGGTAGAGTAGCTTTGCGGGAGGGATGTGATGAAATCATGAATATTTGCTTCTTTGCAGGCGGTCTCGATCATATCTTGCAATTCTGCATCATCAGAGAATTCGCTTTCGTCGATGCCCATGAGGATGTTGTCACGGATGGTGCCGTGATAGAGAGTCGTGTCTTGTGCCACAAGACCCATCATTTTACGCAGTTTCACTATATCCCATTCCCTGATAGGTCGATCATATACGCGTATTTCTCCTGAATCATGGAGCTTTTCTGCTGAGGAGTTGGATTGCAAGTCGTAGAAGCGCTCGAGAAGAGCTATGACAGTAGACTTCCCACACCCACTGGGTCCGACGATGCAGACGTGAGATCCACGTTTGATGGACAAAGAAATGCCTCGAAGAACAGGAACGGTAGGTCGGGATGGGTAGTGGAAATGGACGTCTTTGAATTCAATCGTGGGGGCATCTTCAGGTGGTGGAGGGACAGAGTTGGGGTCTACGCCAGTAGACGAGTTAATTGGTGGCTTGGAATGTGTCAGGTAGAGAATGCGGTTCATAGCAGCATGGGATTTATTTGTGCCTTTACACTGTCAATAAAATATCGGCACAGCACATGAATATAAGAATGCTTACTGCTAGTGAAGCCAAACATGAAACCTGCTGCTTGGCCTCCAAAAATAATAGCGGAGAAGATGATGAAGAATTGCGTGGATGTCAGTTCACCTAGTGATATAAGTCGACCACCGTACCAAAAGGTAAGGGCACAAACTATATTGAATCGTTAATAGGGACGAAAACTTCCTGGTATAGGAGATGAAAACATACCACCAAGTGCAAGAGAATCAGACAACGAATATAATATCATGCTCAACAACATCTTCCGAATCGAAGTAACTGAGGCCTCCTGGAGCTTCTGATTATAAATGTTCTCCACCTTTTTCTCCATTGTTAGGCTGGACACTGTCCGGATAGCAGCAACAGCTTCAGTGCTATATCGTGCACTCTCAAGGAACGCAGCGGCACATCGATCCTGGGATGTGAGGTCCATTCTCATTCTCAAGAAGCCTGCCGCAAGAAGTGGCGGTAAACACCCGAATGTGGCAACCAGGCCTAGCTTCCAATATACTGCTATGGCCAATATACAGCAGGAAAGGAGATCCACGATGAAAACAACAGTGAGGCTAGAATTCGAGGCGAAAAACAAGCAGAGGTCATTCCCGTCGGCAGATTGAAGCGCGGTTAGTCCCCCAGAGGTGTTACCGCTCGCTTGGAAGAAAGAAATGTCCTGTTCAAGCATAGATTTGAGGTAACTCCTACGGTACACCTCTCCGAACTTGGCTCCGACTAGACCCATGAAGTGGAAACAAACCAAGTATGCAATAAGATTTGTTAATCCCAGGAAGAAGAACATAAGAGCCCAGAAATTACCCTTGTCGACTAGCTCAGACCCTTTGTGTTGAAAAATAGAGATGAGCCTGGAGAAGAGAACTGCTTGCACAGGAAAGCTTGCACCAGCGACGAGAGCAAATACGAAGCCTGGTATAGTAGGCCATATCAAAGACGGGTTTTCGGCGTACATTTTGTAAATGCAATGAAAAATACCGAACCGGCGGCTGATCTCTCTTGACTCAAGAGGTGACGTGACTTCGGTGAATGGGTCATCGTCTGATTTGGTAGATCGCCGTGTCATCTTTCTCGATATGACCTTGGAAATTGTGGTTTTCTGCGTATTGCTTTCACGTTCGGACTCGTCGTCCGAAGAACCTTGTGCTTGCAACAAACGGCAGTATTGCCCATCCAGAGCCAGAAGCTCAGCATGTGTCCCTTGTTCTACGATTACTCCGTGGCTGAGAACCACAATATTGTCCGCATTTACGACAGTTGAGAGTTTGTGCGCTATTGTGATTGTAGTTCTTCCGCGTGAAGCCTTCTCTAACGCTGCCGATACCGCCCTTTCCGATTCTGAATCCAGGGCCGATGTAGCTTCATCCAGTAACAAAATCTTTGGATCGGAAACAATGCTTCGGGCAATGGCTATGCGTTGTTTCTGCCCACCGCTGAGTAAGCCTGCTCTTTCTCCGGCCAGTGTTTCATAGCCATTCGGAAGCTGTTCAATGAATTCATGTGCATTTGCTTGTTTGCAGGCCTCTATGACCAACTCTCGCTTTTTTGCGTCAGGGAGGATTGCAAAGCCGGCTCCACGGAGTCCATTGAGAACATTCTCATAAATGGTATTGTTGAAAATCATAGGTTCCTTTCTGTTTGTTAGCCTAAAAATGACTGGGGTCATTGGCATCTTTAATTACTTGCTGAACCAAACCAATCTGTGATCTCCACCATTTCAGATCCAGGTCGGAGAGGTCCTGGCCATCCACGAAGATAGTCCCTTTCTCGGTGGCATACCACCTCTCTAAAAGCCCCACTACAGTGCTCTTACCACTTCCGCTATGTCCCACAATAGCAGTAACCTTCCCGGCTGGAATATGCAAGCTCACGTCGTTGAGAACGGTGATCGTGGGCCTTTCCGGGTACGCAAATGTGAGATTTCTGAGCTCCAGTTCTCCACATAATGATTCGAGTTTCTTATCAGATGTGTCGTCCCTTTCAGGTTGCTCGTTATTCACTGTCCCAATAACTCGGAGAATCTGTTGAGCAGCAGCTCCAGCCTTCGTGAAATCGGGTATCAAAGGCGCAACGAGACCCAGCGAATTACTGGCTATAACCATACAGAATAATACCCTATATTTTATCAGTGCGGGCCAATTTTAGAATTATATCTTTGCGTACGTAATAACGGTTCCACCACTCGAGATTTCGCCTCGACTAACGAGTTTGACTCCATAAAATAGCGAAAGTGCGTAGCTGCAATGCATGGCGAGGAACACTGTACAATATTAGCATGGTAATTATTTTGGATAGGGTTACCTACTATTCCCGTAAATACATGCCATGAGCGGTCCCATTAATCTAAACCTGCGCATGGCATCTTTGACATAAAAGTCAAACCGCTGGACAATCTTCTCTGAAGCACCTAGCGCTGTAATATTCAAAATGCTGCTAAGAGCCTCCTCCACAACTCCAGATCCGTGATTGAGCGTTTCATTAATTTTTGATTCCACCTGGGCACTCATGCCGCCAAAGAATCCCGTGGCGAGGAGCATATAAGGGAGTATCGTTGCAGTCACGACTGTGAGCTTCCAACTCTTCGCGAAGGCGATGATGAAGGAGCAAAGAATCATTGAACAAACCTGGAAAATAGTGCCAAGTTTCTCGGACAAACCTACCTGAATCATGTTCGTGTCGTTAGCTAAACTGGTCGCAATCGATCCCGGGGAGTTTCTATCAAAGTATGATATGGGCTGATGGAGAACCTTTCGTAGATATTGAAGCCGGATTCTTCGAGTGATTTTTGAGGACGTAATGCTGAATAGCGTGGCTGCTATGTATACACACTGCCCAAAGTTAGCCAAGATGACATCCTACCCCTTGATATGGTAGACGTACTGCAAGCTTCCCAACGAACAGATATACAAAGTAGACGGCATTCTTATTAACTTTTGACCGAAACTCTTCTGGGCTAATGGGGGTAGTAACATTGAATAAGTTGACGAGGTTTCCGAAAATGACAGCCATCAGTGGCTCGGCCGTTCCGCTGCCTAGGCCTGCAAGGGCAGCAAGCACTCGGAGGACGTTATCTAATGGCGTCGCATACGTCCAAAGCTTGAAGTATGCACTCATAGGAGCAATTGTCACATCCTCGGGCGGCTTCTGGTTATCTTTGTGGTCGTCTTTCATTTTGGCAGGATCTTTAGCTTTTCCAATCTGGTTCTGAGCAGTGATGATTTCTGCAATCGGGGTGGGAAGTGTGTCACTCATGTGTTGTGGGTATGAAGGCGCTCGCAATGATAAAGAGGATGGTTAGAGAAGTGATCAACAACTCCAGGACAAATGAAAGATTGATTTTCAAGGCGGAATAGATTCCTGATCACCGAATGCTGAAATATACTGCTCTTTGCTTTTAACTTCTCCGTTGGGCCAACTGCAGAGGCGCGATGAAGGGTGGCTCATTGAACAGCGTAACATCATCGTAAAAGACGCACGGTGTTATGACTTGTTCCTATTCTCGCCGAAGCTGAAAGAACAGGTGATTTGAAGCGTCACATTCCGTTATGCAATTCTATACGAGGAATGCGTGGCCTGGCTGCTTGGCTACTTGGCTCCAACTTCAGTTGGCAAAAACGCGGCCTCCATTGGCACCCGATATTAAACGAAAACGGTGGAGGTGTTGAGGCTGGATCCAAAGCTGACGTGCGAAGAGCCACGATGACGATGCCTTTGGAATTCAAGTAACTAAAATGAGTGCTGAATGTAGGAGGCCAAGTGAAGCCTGGGGCTGATAGTAAGGTCGGTCCTCTGAATTACCGAGACGGCGAATCGGCTCAAGAGTTTGCGTGGGCACTGCACCAAGAACATGAGACCATGGCCGATGTCACCAATATGGCCCTGATAGACCGTGAATAGAAACTAGACGTTATAACAGAAATGGTTAGAAGGGTTTCGTTTTAATTCAGTTGAATCATACCGTTAACAGATACACGTGACGAATATCACAACCTTCCCTACTTCAAAGTTGATCTATATTATAAAGTAAAGCTTGGGTTAAAAATTCGACACTAAATGTACAGTCTCTACGCTATCCCAATCCCAGTATTTGCACCCTCAGCTCCATTGCTAGTGGTCTCCGGTGTTGTGAATTTTATTGGGCAAAGCGCGTTCAAGCTTCTCCGGCACAGCCTTCTGGATTGGCAAAGGGACCTTGGATTCAGCTCCATTTCCCAGGGCGTGGGTCTGGCGACCTGTTCCCTTCCCAGTGTCGTGAATCTACCAAAGGTTTAGAGGAAACCAAATTTGCGAAGTCTGAGGTTTTGGCATACAGTATTGGGAAGGTCGTGCTCAAGGCCCTTGGGAGCTTTCTGTTGGACCGATGTTGGAACCTTGGAGTCACCGGTTGCATGCGAAATATCCTGACCCTGTTCGTTCTGCATGTTTACTGATTCAAATATGGAAATTGAGTTGCGATGAAAGTAGAACAATTCGCATCTGTGAAACAAGTGAATTGGAGTGTGGGTAGAAAAAGTCCGAATAGCAATTCTCTTCATGATTCTTATATCCCTTCAATCTTTCTTGCATGGTGCTTCGTGCGTCACGACTAGACTCAGAAGTCCGCGAGCATCTCTATCTTCCCAACATGCTATGTGGACGTCATGATGCTGCTTACAACAAGCGGATGCGGACATGGTCGTATTAGTCGCAACCAGGGTTTAACTCATGGACTCATCGTGCGTCATGATTCTGACCCTAGAACGAAGAATTTACTCTCAATCGATAGTTGAGGTTGCCTAGAGATAGTCATCGAAAATAGGCCTACAAAGAAGGCGCCTTGCATACGCACGTAATCGATCCTTAGGCTCAAAAGTTCGCGATCAGGCTAGGCTACCTTAGGAAATTCATTCGAGCGGTGGTGGTCAATTTTGAAGGGACATGTGCTGTTGTCGTCATGGAGAGTAGGCTGAGGTGGAGCCACCTCGAACGGTGGAATTTTAAGCCGTCTCTCAGGAGTGGATGCTAAACATACCTAATGCGACAAATATGTTCCACATTATACCATACTGTAGTAAGCAAAGGACATGATAAATAAATAAAAGAAGAGTCCGCATATCCGTGAGATTCTATCATCTCCAGCGTACAAAAGTCTGTATACACCCTATGGTGCCTCTGGACTAGGGTTTTCCTA
>JAAZQE010000522.1:0-21068 GCA_013620735.1 Clavariopsis aquatica | reverse complement strand
ACTGCCCTCCCAGCTGCCCTCCCAGCTGCCCTCCAAAGCGTCCACATCTCAGGTCGCTGCGCCGCCGGGCTCACCCAACCCCCAGTGCACGCTCGGTCGTCACCATCCCGAGTCTGATGCTGCCTTGCCGGTGCGTCTGCATGATGGCCTTGCTGGAGGAGTCTGACACTCGGCAAGCGCGTGATGGTATTTATTCCACAGCCCGTCGTCCATATAAGCTTCGAGGCCACGAGAGAAAAGTGAGATGCGATCGAATTACGTACGCACATGTGCCCTGCCGTCCCCAACACCCAGCGACCCAGCCCTCGCTGATGCTGGGCTGTCTGCCGTCGTTTGCGTGAGACGGAAGTTGGCCTGCGGCCTGGCCCTCCAAGCTCAGTGTCAGACGACTCTTTCGGGCCACCTCCTCGCTGCCATCGAGCAACACATCATCACCACCCCCACAGCTCCTGCTCGTACTCCAACTTCCATGAGGATTGCACTCGAAACCTTCGGGTGAGGCGATGATCTGTCGTGCCACCGTGGCTTGCTTCGCCCTATGCCCATCGCTCACGGCACTTGGTTTTTCTTTGCATGCCGCATGTCAGCATACCGGCGTCACATCTCTTAATTGCCCTATCCGGCAGCCTTTCAGCCTTTCAGCCTTATGGGCCATTGGCTACTACCTGGTGGTGAGTCGAGGGCATTCCAAAAAGTCAGGAGGCCCCTCAAAGGGGAAGTGGTGGGGAGTGGGGAAGAACCCCTGTTCCTCGCTTTCCCCGCCTGCATCTAGCGCGCTCTCTCTCTCTCTCTCTCTCTCTCTCGCAGCAACAGCAACAGCAACAGCAACAACACCAACACCCTGCTGTTATCCGTCAGCATAAGCATTCTTTCCCTGCTGACCTGGCCTCTCTTGCATAATGAAGCGGCCCAGTCGAACCCTGGGTGCAGTGCAGTGTCTTGTGGTGTGCCATCTCTTCATCGTAGTCTTCCCTCATCATAGTCTTCCTTCATCGTAGTGTCATGGTCCAAGCAGTGCCATGTGTGACATCTTTCTTTCCATGATTCCATTCTCGGATCTCTTTGATTCTTGTTTCATGCAGTATGCTTGCCCAAAATCTTCTAGTCGTGCCCAATCACGTCTCGAATCTGTCCATATATACCCAGGAATCCGCCTTGATTAGCGCGGCATGAACACGGATTCCAACGGTTCTCTAATTCGACGTGAGAAAGCGTCTCTCCTCTCTATCCCGTTGCTCTTTTGCCTATAATCAGAAAGTACGAGGGTGAACAAAAGCCGCTTTGCCCGCGTCATCAATACGAGCCCAGAACCTACTGGAGCTGGGGATTGTTCTTTGGGCCGCGCGATACCCTATGCGCTGCAGATAAATGACAATACTAAAAACCCTTGAATTCAATGATAACGCTGACAGTTTCGCTTTAAATGCGAATATAGCTATATGGCTACTAATCCATAATACCATAGAGTGTTCTCCGAGAAAATATTCACCACGGCCCACACACAATATGACGCAACTAGATTATATCTTTTGTACTTTCATGCTTGTTTTGAAGAAATTGGTGGAAGATATGTGTTCAGGAATGGTCTAGCGTCAACCACTCCACTCTCTTCACAGAGTGAAAGACAGCCCACATGATATCATTTCACCTACCCAACCAATGTGAAATTTAAGCGATACACAGACACGCAGACATGTCACCTTCCCCAACCACATCTTCCATCACTCTTCTTGCAATTCAATCTCCCCCTTCAACCTCGTGCACTTGACTAATTTAATTTGTGAGTTTCTTCGAGGTGCATCACGGTTTGGACGCTTTACTGACCCCCCTTCAGCTTTACAAAAACCACTCATTCACTCACTAGCTACGCTAGTTCTGTTACTGACATGGAGCCCCAGCCCCAAGCCAGCGACGAGATGGGTAAAAAGGCTTTGCCTCAAGCTGCCCATACCTTGCAGTGGAATCAACATGCGAATTGGCGCAGGAATAGCTTGAAAAACGGACATACTAATGGCCAGAAAAACAGCAACAACCAAAACAACGACAAAAACAACGGCAAAGGTCACCCAGACAACTATGCAACTAAATCCAATAATCGCAGCGGCAAGAAGTTCAACAAGCAAGGCGGCGGAAGGTTCAATAACTCCCCGCGCTCCGACAACAACAGCAACAGTTATCAAAATCCATTCATTCCATATGATCCAGACAGCCCCCAGGCCACACAAACCACTCAAGGAGCTACATTAGTCGCAGGATATGGCAATGGAAATGGGGTGTTTCATCCACACTCACCGTTCAACCGGGGGGCCGCTCCGTGGTCGATGATGCAGACAAACATGCCCAACGTTCCAACTCCTTTTGGCACTGTATATACAATGCCCCCAGCTCCGTCAGCAGCACCACCTGGATTCCCTCTTCCTGCATATCCAAATCCTAGTGCCATTCCCTATATGGGGCCACCATCGAGCATGGACCAATTCCCAATCCCGTACTACGAAGGATACAACATGTTTCAGAATGACCGCCAAATCCCTTCAGGGAATTCAACCTCTCAGTCCGTTCCGTCGAGCCCCACCATCCTGTTCCCGCCGCTTGATTGTGGCCCGATACCGCATAGCGCTATGGCTGTTTTCAGTCCCGCTTTGCAGAAGCATGGCTCGAACGAGTCCTCTCCCAATAGACCTCAACCCCCACATGCGGGACCGCCATCCGCCTTTCCCAAGGCTGGTATGCCCGTAGGTTCAGATTATAGGCCCAAGCCCAATGATAAAATTCAAGGCAAGCCCAGCAACGACAGTCCTACCATGTCAACTTCCGGTAGCGACATTAGGTCTGGTGAAACTATTGACACTAAGCCAACCAACAGTCAGGCCTCCATCATTGACAACAAATCCTTCAATGATGGCACCCCCAAACCGAGCAGCGTCACTAGTTCTAAACCAAAGTTCACTGAGAAGCTCCCCCCTCACATAATCGGCCTGTGTGATGAAGACGCTGCTTCTGCCTCGACTCTTCTCTCATCCCAGCGCGAGCAGATCCGAGGCGCTATTAAGCTACTCCATATCAATGCGAACACCCAACGCTCTGCCGTTGCTGAAAAGCGTTCCGCCGCTCTCAATAATATCGAATTCCTGTCTATAAAAGAACGCGAGCACGATGTAGAGGTCATCAAGCATCTCCGGAATATTGAGGAACACCTCACCCGCTTCGTCACCACAGTTCCCGCCTCGGCCGTTCCAAAAACTGGGCGAGTTGAGTGTGATCGGGAGATTACAATGTCCAATGCTGCTAAGGCTATGAGGGCCTTGTGTGGTCACCACATTCGCTCCATGGAGTATAGGCAGGCGGTGGAAAATTGCAGAACTAGGATTGCGCAGTGCGATTGGGATATGGCTAAAATCTCGAGCGACGTGAGCAAGGCTATTTTCAAAGAAGTTCACGAAGCTCTTCGTGGTCGGGAGGTGGATGTAAACAAAGGGTTGAATGTCGAGACTGCCGAGAGTGTGCAGGTTGTCTACTCTGATAAGCAGGGAGTAGATTCTGTGAACGTAAACGACGATACAACTATTGAAGCCGCACAGAATGAATGCGTTGTGGCCAACGGAAAGGTCCTGTCGACGGACACTCTCAAGGAGAACAGCAAAGACATGTCAAATGGCAAGAATAACGGCCAGGTCAAGTCGGAAAACGACGGCGCGCCCGAGCAAACTACCAAGCCTACGCATACCTATAATGTTGATAAGCCCGACACCGACAGCGGCACAGCCGCACTCAACCAGCATACCGTGAATGCCAACCCCATGGCCAATACCGCTCTCAATGCCAATAATGAGGATAATAACAGCAAGGCCGAAGGCACGACTAGCGCACACTCCGAAACTACTAGCAGGAAGAAGAACAAAAAATACACTAAGCGCAGGGCACACGGAGACTAAAAACGGTCACACTGCAAAGGATACTGCGTCTGTACTAACGGGTATGGATGTCGATTCTCCGACAGTCGATACTGAGAAGCTCGGCACTTCGTAGATTGGGGCTCAATGTTGGTTTGGTTATGCACAGCACAGTCTCACGCCACTTTTCCTTTCCCAGGCGCCCCCTTCTCAAAAGATTAATACTTTACATGGTCTTTACATGGTTCTCCAAAAAACAAGAAAATCTCAATTCCCTTTTCACAGGAGGTGTATATTACAAAATTCTGGCGTTGGGCGGTGGATGACAGGAAGATACCAAATAGTCGGGCTCAACCGTTCTGTGGTGTTGGTGGCTTTGGGATCTTGGGATCGTGGGGTGGGATAGGATTAGACTTTGTTCATGATAGATGGAAATTAAAATTAGTTGTTTATGTGATTTGGCTATACCCGTTTACTGTTTTGGTTGATCTCTGACTGTATGTATCTCAGAGGGGGGTAAATAATGCAATCTTCCTGTCTAAGAGCAGAGAAACCGACCAATCCCTCCCCCTCCCCCATCTCCATTGTTATTCCTCTCTACAGAATCCTAAAACTTCCACTGTTTCCTATCCTCCACTGCAGAGACATCGTAATCCTTCCGCACTGTCATTAAACTTCCTGGTACAACATTTCTCCTCTCTCTATCCCCATTCCTCTTCCTAGCCATAAAAGAACCACTGCTTCCCACATTTGCCATACCAGAAATCCCACATGGCATCCCTGCCTCTACAACCGTTTCGCTCTCCATATCCGCAACCTTCATCGGCACCTTCATAACACCTCCCCTGCCGAATTTCTCTTCTATATCCATTCGTCTGCGGGCCGAGACCGGCGAAGCCTGCCACTCGCGCATCGCCATGATTGGAGTAGGACGAAACTCAGCGATGGACTGTTCAGTCTTGTCCGCGAGTGCAATGCGCTTGCTTTTCCCCGGTGTGTGGTGGCGCGTGGCCGGGGGTGTGGATTTTGAAGGCGCGGAGAGAGTACGGGAATGTGTGAGCCCTGTTTTCTTATGCGACTGGGGTCCTGCGGGTGAGGTTTCTGGAGGGCGTTGTTCAAGGGCTGGTGCTTGAGCGAGTGCTGGGTGAGCGGTCATGTGGGATATACCATCTAAATCGGGGATTTCATTTTCGTGGCTTAAGCTTGCGGGTTGTGATGCAGTGGGTTCTAGTTCTAGTTGCAATAGCGCAGATATAAGACTCGCTTCTTGTGTCTCGAGATTGTGGAGTTGCTGTATCAGGGCCTTTCGCGCCAAAGCGATGTCTTGCAGTTCTTGGATGATGTTTAATCTCGTCATGAGTGGAGGTAAATCGTTCGTTTTCTGAACAGTGTGGATACCTAGGGGGACTTTCGGTGATACAGCGGGGATGCAGGAATGGTGGATGGTTTCTTGTACTTTGCGAACAGCAGTCTCTGACTTTGACCGTGTATGCATACGAGAGGGTTCCGCAGACTTCAGGGGATGGGCTATTGTTTTGGTAGCTATTTTTTGGCTTCTATTCTTGGATTGTGACTTCGTCCGTTGTATGTCGTTGGATACTTCTGGCACGTCTTTGAAAACAATCACTTTCTCTAGACTTGGTTGGGGAGAAAGGCTTTGCGGCAAGCTGGAAGGAGATTCCATCCACATTGGAAATTTATCAGGTGAAGGCAGCTGTGTATCCTGAATTTGCC
The DNA here is from genome assembly GCA_013620735.1 of Clavariopsis aquatica. Lineage (NCBI taxonomy): Eukaryota > Fungi > Ascomycota > Dothideomycetes > Pleosporales > Clavariopsis > Clavariopsis aquatica. Next base: position 15,441 of record JAAZQE010000522.1, on the reverse strand, counting down.
CATTAGCTGGAAACTGTACAGTTCGGAGAGGGTATCTATATACCCTCTCGGGCATGGTAAGCTCATCGAGTTCCTTCAACATCGTCGCGTCGTCAAGATGTGTAGAGGAGCCTAACTTCCAAAAGCGGGTGTGGGAAACAGACATTTGTGCAACTGGTTGGTATGGTGTATGGTGCGATGTGAGGGCAATGTTCTAGTAAGATGGCTAGACTTGCTGGATTGGAACTTGCGAGGGGTGGGACTTCATTGATACAATTCCTAACGGTTGGTTTGTATATTTGGCGTAGGGGCGAACTTTCTGGAAGATGGCTCGGTGCGGTGGCGGGATTGTGGCTTTGTGAAGGTGCGTCATGTCATTCACTCTCTTGACACGCTGGAATTCAGCCCTTTGTTGGTATACACAATGCTTGCATTTTATATGGCTTGTATCAGATACTAAGTCTGTGGTATCGAAATTTGAGATGTTAATTCACATTGCTCTTTGAGCACATTCAACCACACTACCTTTTGAGAATGGGTCCGAAAACTTCTATTAAGGTAGATGCACGTAAAATATAGGCCTGAATGGGGGAAAACGGAAACGTTATGAAGGGGTCGTGGGAGTGGGTTGTGGCGGATCTTCAATGGCCATCTCAAAAACCGCTACAGCCTGACCCTTTAGCTCTTCACCTTATCTCAATGTATTTCAACGTACAACCAAATATGAACTAACCATCGGCTCAGTTAACGGCGTTGATAAAACGATTCTGATAATATTACAGACATATATCACTATCAGTAAGGTCAATTTTCGTGCTGGTTAGGACATTCTCTGTCCGTCAAGATGTCCCAGGTCGCACAAAAATTACCTAGAGAGGTAGAGTATTTAGGAGGATACAAGAAGACAAGAAAACAGGAAGAGGCTGGAGTATGATATCTAATTGAAAGGGGATTTTGGACCGCTTGCTTGCGAATTCGAGAAGTTCAGCCAAGAGACGGGCGGGTACCGGACACTCACTGGCCAGCCCAAGGTACATTACATTGCCTTTTCGAAAATGCATTGCACAATCCAATTCTAAATGCGACCCCCCAACCACCACACTCAAGGGTCATCATTGTTGTCACCATACCGCAAATGGTTGCAATGCGAGCGGCCCTTGCGAGCAAATCGCCCCAGGCACCTCATGGTTGGGGATGTGGGGTCTTCTCCGCATTGTGGGGAAGCCCCGAATTCTCCACCCAGCCGCCTCGCGTGGCACGCACGTACCGCGCGTTGTGTTCTAGACTTTATGTGGGCCAGAGAGACGACGTTTCTTCAGATAAAAATTCCCAGGTTTCCATCGTCGTTCCTGATCGTCATTGAGCCTCACGATGCCGACTCCAGCCTATCGCAATGCAGAGTACCAGACCGTCCACACCAACCTCTTCAAGGACTCCATCACGGCACCTCTAAAGCCCGTGCTGCCGCCAGGAGTTACGCGATATGCATTCGATGCGGCGGTGATGCAGTACATGGCCATTGTTGGGCACGAACAGGTACTGCAGGGTGCCGCTCTGGAGGAGTACATTGATCCGTATGAGCTCTATGAGGCCGAAGGAAAGCGCAAGATGCCGAGTGCGGCTGTGCGGCCAAAGAGCATTGAGGAATTGAAGCGCATATTGAAAGTTTCGAACGAGTTCAGTATTCCTCTCTGGACGTTTTCAAGAGGAAAAAATCTTGGGTAAGACTCCATCTCGATTGGGCAGCGAAGAACAAGCTAATAGGCTTTATCACAGCTATGGCGGCCCTGCCCCACGTGTCAACGGCTCCGTCGCTCTTGATCTTCACCGGATGAACAAGATTATCGAAGTCAACGAAGAGTACGCTTACGCTGTTGTCGAACCAGGCGTCACATTCACGGAATTGTTTGACTATTGCGTAGAGCACAAGCTCAAGGTCTGGCCATCCGTACCATCACTCGGATGGGGATCCGTGGTTGGAAATACACTTGATCGAGGCACAGGCTTCACGCCGACGGCGACACACCACCAGCACATCTGCGGAGTGGAAGCTATGCTCGCCAACGGCGAACTCGTGCGGACAGGTCAATTTGCTGTATCCGGCTCGCCCTCATCACATCTCTCCAAATTTACATTTGGCCCCAGCATCGAGGGCCTCTTCCTGCAATCGAATCTCGGCATCGTAACTAAGATGGGAATTTGGCTTACGCCCGCACCACAAGCTTTCATGTCTTGCTCCTTCGATATGCCTGATTTCGAAGACGTGGAAACCATTGTCGATGTCTTTGGTCCTTTGCGGAGGGACGGCTTGCTCCCCAACACAGTATATGTGTCAAACCTCGTGGAATGGTTAGGAATGATGGGAAAGCGGGAAGAGCTGTGGCCAGAATCTGGACCTATACCTGAATGGCGACTCAAGGAATTGCAGAAACAGCTCGATATTGGGTACTGGAATGCCAAATTTGGACTGTACGGGGCCAAAGACGTCATAGAGGCACATTTTAATGAGCTGAAAAAGATTGTTTCAAAAAAAGCGCCCAAGGGACGGTTGACTGGGAACATCTTTTCTGCCCCAGATGGTGAAACGCTAGACCCTGCATCAGTACCAGATCCGCATGGCGGATTTTTTGTTGGCATTCCGTCTTTGTGGAGTTTGCCAATGGTCAAATTCAGGTTACCCAAGTCCGGGGGTGGAATCGGTGCGCATTATGACTATAGTCCGATTATCCCTTCGAGCGGAGCGACCGTGCTCGAGTGGGTCAAGACTGCGAAGAAGTGAGTTGTACTATCTTCAGGTTCGCTCACTATGCTAACCTAAATCTCATAGAATCTGCGAGGCCGAATCATTCGATCTCTTCTGCGACTTCTTTATGCACGAGCGGCATGTCATCTTCGTCAACATGATGACTTTTGACAAGACAAATCTTGCTCATCGACAGTCTGTCGAGGCAATATTCCGTAATCTCTTCGAAGAGGGGAAGAAGCGCGGCTACTCAAAGTACAGATCACATATCAACACCATGGGTAAGTTCGTACATTGTTTGCTTTTGGTCGTCAGCTAACAGCATGCTTCTAGATTTGGTGGCAGATTTGTATGACTTCAACGATCACGCATACAGACGCTTTGTCGAGACCATCAAAGACGCTGTCGACCCCAACGGAATCCTTTCGCCTGGTAAACAGGGTATATGGCCGGCCAGGTTCCGGCAGAATGAAAAATTCAAGGCGCATCTGTAAAACTGCTCTGTATTTGACTTGGATCATTTGAGGGCCTAACCTCGGGGAGTTTTTGACTTTGCTTTTTCTACCCTGATATAAATATATCCTATTGTTATTATTAGATCAGCCTCCAAATTATAGTCAGGCTTTAGTCTCGAAGGATACTAGTCCAACTTCTTAAATGGGTTAGTATGTACGCCCCAACTTCAAAGCTAGGCTGCCGCATCTGTAGCCATCCACTCTCTTCGTGTTAACTCCCAGCTTTGCACCATATCTATGCTTAAATACGCCCCTAATCAAACCTGTTAGATCGATATATGGTGCATACATCTCGCAAGCATCTCGAGCAGATGTTCTGACTTGCTTTTGATCTGAAAGTGACCTCTTTCTCCCAATATTATCTCTGTGCCCCCGCCATCCATGGCAACCTCTGCAACAAACAGCAACCCAAAAGATGCCTCTTCAGACGATTACGACCTCATATCTCACGAAGAGGTGGCTGACTATGGCCAGGCGGCTCCTACTGGGGGCTCCAAACCCAAAACAATTGCACAACTCAAGGTTTGGCTCCAGCCGACTGACTACCTATCCCCGGGAAACGAATACATGAAACATCTTCACTCGCATGTTCTAGGCACAGGCGAGTGGCTACGGAGATCAAAAGAGTTCCAACGTTGGCAGCACAGCGGTCCCCCTAGCAGCGAAACCACGCAAAATGGCGAGCTAGACCGTGGTGACTCCGGGTGTCTGTGGTTGAAGGGCATCCCCGGCTCTGGTAAATCTGTCTTTGCAGCATCCACTGTGAAGTCACTTGTTGACGCCGGGTCTATTGTCTTGTTCTTCTTTTTCCGACAAATCGTCTCAACAAACCACGACCCAAAGTACCTGGTGCGTGATTGGCTAGCACAATTCCTGCCACATAGTAAGAGACTGTGGCAACGGCTTGATAATATTTCGAGCCAACATCCCAGTCCGGATGGATTGGAGTTCACGAAGCTTTGGGATATGCTTGTCGGGGCCTTGGATGATCTGGACAAGGATGTCTATTGTGTGGCCGATGCACTAGATGAGATGGACGACAATCACTCCGCGTTCATGGACAAACTAAAAGGGCTAGGAATGCTCAATCCGTCGAGAATCAAAGTGTTACTTACATCGCGACCCATCCCGCGCATCGAGACTATTCTACGCGATTGCCAGATCGAGAGTGTGAGACTAGAGCCATCCATGTTATATCCAGACATTAGCCGTTATATGGAGACACGTCTGGAAGAGCTCGAACCTAGATTGAGTAGTGCTAAGCATGAGGAAGTCAAAGAAGCTATATGCGATCGAGCAAAGGGCTTGTTCCTACATGCGAGACTGATGACTGACAATCTTACCACTGGCTTACAGGAGGGCTCGATCGTGGAGCAGACGCTTCCAACATCGCTAGAAAGGCTACCCAAGAATCTGAAAGAACTGTACACAGATATGCTGGCCGAGCATGCTCGGCGGTCAGGTATCACACAGGAACAACAATACACAATTTTGCAATGTGTTACACACTCTAGTCGGCCGCTACGGCTGATAGAGCTGGGTAGTATTATTGCTCTGTTGCGACAAGAACTCGGAATGGGATTGAAAGAGGGCAAGGATTTAGTCCGCCAAAGTTGCGGCCGATTGCTCGAGATTCTTGAGGACGAGTCCGTCTCAGTAATACACCATTCCTTTACCGAATTCTTGCATGATGCGAACAGAGAAAAAGAAGATACATCGTTTCCTGTACTGGATGCTGAGTTGGCGCACAGGATGTTGGCCATTGTTTCTTTGCAGTATTTGGATGGCTGCGAAGTACCCGAGGGCGCTGTCATGAGCAAGAGGAAGAAAAAGGAAAGGGGGAGAAGGAAAAGATTCCAGGATCCAAAAGAAGAATCCAGAAGTGAGGCATCAGGCCCGTCCAATCATGGCGGCGAGGAACAGGCTGTAGGAACAGAACACGAAATAAACGATAACGGCCAAACCACATCAGGCTACGGAAACGATGATACTTGGAGCGGAATACAAGACAACAGTGACCAATATCACTCTGATAGTAACATTGATAGTGAGGATTTCGAACGATTCTCTGGTCGCAATCGTGAAGACTCCCGAAAGGCAACAATTCTTCTAAATTTGCGCATGTCATACCCCCTCCTCGAGTACGCGGTCAATAACCTGAATTACCACGTGCGCAGATCTGGACCCTGGGATCCTACTCTCGTTGGCGCTCTAGATACTTTTTTCATATCCGGTAAATCGGCATTCATCCTCTATTTACTTCGCAATTGGAGATCCTACAGACTGGCCCATGTGTCAGCGTTACACGTAGCAAGTTATCTGGGCTGGACAGCATATGTTGAACACTTGCTTGACTCTGGAGAGCCAGTAGAACAAAAGGATGGAGAATGGCGGATGCCTCTATCGTATGCATGTGAAGAAGGACATGCGGATACTGTAGAGCTTCTATTGAAACGTGGTACGTGCTTTATGTTCACCTGTCAACCCTTTCTGTCCTTACTCTAATCGTAATATCCAGGTGCTACCCTAGAATCAGGAGACAAAAATGGACTTACGGCTCTCCACCACGCCACACTTTGTAACAAAGTGAAAGTAGCACGAGTTCTGCTTGCACATGGAGCCTCCCCTGTGATGGAACGGACACGATATCCAGCGTCATGGCACAACCATACACAGGATGCAGACAAACGCGAAACTCCGCTCCATTTTGCATGCAAAAGCGAGGACTCTTCTATGCTCGAAATGCTACTTCCGTTGATTGATTCAGACTGGAAACGCAAAGCCTTCGCATGGGTCACTGGTGTAGAAAAAGTGGAACTTCTTCTAAATACTGGCGAGGTCCCAGTTGACATCTTCGTGGGGAAACAGACACGTCTTTTTAGGGCAGCCGGCGCGCTTGATCCAGATATAATACGAGTGCTCCTCAAGCATGGAGCGGATCCGAACCGCCGCAGCAGCGCGGAGGCACATGTGAACGTGACGGAGATCAACCATGACGAAGTTGGAAACGAAGAGGGACAAATTTACCCTCTCGGACCTAGTCCTATCCATGCCTGGGCAGGATTCTCCGGAACGTATTTCTCGTGGCTGGATCGCGCAAGGGATGCTGCATGTCTGAAGCTCATCATCGACGCTGGAGGCGACGTGAACGCAAAACTAGAAGGCGGCACGACGCCACTTCACTATGCGTGCGAGGAACCGCATTATTCTTGGGGCTGTAGAGTCTCTGAAACCACCAAAGACGCAATGGTGGAGTTGTTACTCGAGGCTGGCGCAGATCCAAATGCGCGTACTCAAGATGGCAAGGCGCCTTTACATAAGGCGAAAGGGCCAGACATGGTTGAAATCCTAGTCAAATATGGTGCAGATGTCAATGCAAAAGATAGTATCGGTGCAACACCTTTACACTATTTAAACAAAGACGGCGCCACAGCGGCTGTACTCAAACTACTCGAACTGGGCGCCGATCCAAACGCGACCGACAACGAGGGCCGTACTTTCGTTCACTGGGAAGTCCCGGACGTCAGCTCAACAATTGGAGCCAAACTGCTCGAGGCCTTGGTTCAAGCGGGAGTTGACTTGAATAAGAAGGATGTCCATGGAAACCCGCCGCTCCTTTGCTACAACCTAAATGGATGGTCTCAGACCAGTATCCACAGTAAATTTCATGACGAGACAATTGGTCGAAATTTAGACGTCCTTAGGAGTGCAGGAATGGATATCAACAGTACGGATTCAAAGGGCCGTACTATTCTCCACCATTTGGTTCGCAAATTCGATGTGAGAGTTTCGCAGCTGGAAAACTTCATCAGACTGGGATATGATCCATTGACACGCGATCACACAGGTGCTACACTATTGCATGCGGCCGCGGGGTCTCGCGTTGAAATCATTCAGTTCCTCTTAGGGATAGGTATTAATCCAAACGACTTGGACCATGACGGTAACACTGTTATTCATAAACTAGCCCGGACCTCAAGCGAGCTTGTGAAGTGGAAGGCAGTGGTTGATTCAGGGGTTCCCACAGATTCAAAAAATAAAGCCGGACAAACGCCTCTCCAATTGGCCTCTACTTCTTGGAGCACGACCAGTCCTGAAACATACACTTTGTCGATTTTCCTTGATGGCGAACTTATGCCAAAGTCCGACGTCAATACAGTCGATAATTTTGGAGCATCGCCAATTCATTATGCTTCTGTAACAAGCGAGAATCATGTCCAGATATTACTGGATGCAGGTGCCAATCCAGAGGCACCCATATTTGGAGGGTTATTCCCTCTCCATCTTGCTGCTAGAGCGAGACATCCTAACACGGTTGGGTTGCTTCTCTCAGAGTACAGAAGGCGTGGGAATTTAGAGTATTTCATCAATCTACGAGATTCCAGCAAAGAGAGATGCACGGCCTTGCACTACGCTTGTCGGTCGGGTCGACCTGAAAGTGTACGTTACCTCATCGATGCTGGTGCTGACCCATCGCTATGTGATGGCTGTGGCATGACTCCGCTCCATGCAGTGGCAGCATTTTCACCGCAACCAATTTCCCAATCACTTTCAGCTTCAGCTACTCCAGAAAACGTATTATCAATTGAAGGCTTCTGCTCTCCCTACACAGGAACTTGGTTTGGAAATCAACAATCCACGGGAAGAACAATTGATATCATCGATCTGCTAGTACGAGCGGGTGCGGATGTCCATGCGCTATCAAAAAAGCCTTCAGGAGACCAAGAGACGCCAATGGATGTTGCTGTACGGAATGGATGCACGGAGATGGTAGTCGAACTGCAACGTAGAGGAGTAACGTCTATCAACCCTTTTGAGGAGTACATGGCAGCACGGCAGCATGGGATTGAGGCAGCAATTCTCCTTTCTAGGGTAGCGACTGCGCCACAGAGTATAAGAGGCCGTGGTGGACGCGGACGTAGGGGTCTTGGAAGAGGTGGTGCTGAGACAAGTGATCGACCTAGCCCTTCTATGACCGATCGAGAGAAGGTAGAACGTACTTTATACCTTAGAGATTATGATCTCTTGCGACGCCTCCTGGAGTGTCAACCATCCCTCCTTGACGAAGCCTTGAGCACCTTAGTTGAGTGGGGACACGTAAATTTACTAGAGGAATTTCTCGACCATTCGAATTTGGATAGTGTAGTCGAAAGCTCCACTAATGAAGAAGAAGAAGAAGGAGGAAGAAGAAGAAGAAGAAGAAGAAGACGAACAAGACGAAGAGGTTGTGACTCTTCTCGGTTACGCGTGTCAAACCATTCATCCCAACTTGCCCATCATTCAGCTCTTAGTGTCAAAGTCAAAGTCGGATATCAACCGTCCTTTTGGATATGTTTCAAATCTGATGACACCTCTCCATGCACTGGCTTCTGCATCAAATTACTGGCACCTAGAAGCGATGGAATTCCTCATTAGTAACGGTGCCGATGTTAATTCTTTGTCTACGTTGGGAGAAACGCCACTGATTACGGCTCTTACTTCACCACCTAGCACCTGGCGCAAGAGGGCAGCTGCGATTCTGCTAGAGGGTGGTGCAGATCCAAACATACTAGACGGATATGGGAAATCATGTCTCGAGGTTTCTACCCACAGTGCAGAGCTTGTCGGCCTCTTGATAAGCCATGGGGCCGACGTAAACGTGGGATCTATTCTTCCCATCCTCTCAGCGGTCGAGAATCCTAATACTGAGTCAATCAAATTGCTTCTCGAGGCAGGCGCAGATCCCAACAAGCTTTCTGAAGCCCAAAGAGAATCTTACTACCCGCCCCAGTGCTATCCACTCCATTCTGCTACCCAGCCTGGTGCTTCGGGTGTAGACACAATATTACCTGAGACCGCAAGGAATCGGAAAGCTGAGATAGTAGATATTCTTCTTCAATACCGGGCTGATCCCCTTGCCGTTTATGAAGACGGAAGCCATGTGCTTCAGAAAGTTATCGAGGAACATGGCCTCGCCGAGCCTCTTCTGGCGTTCCCTGGCTTAGATATCGAGCGCAGAGGTCGAGGAAATCGAACGCCTCTTATTTCATCTTGCTATCCGCTGGCCCCACCAGCGGAAGTGGAATCGGTTGATACTGAAACAGCCTTCACTGCAAATCCAAAGGCGACCCAAATTCTGCTGTCAAGAGGTGCAGACGTGAACGCCTACGATGACCAGGGCAGAACAGCGCTCCACTGGCTATGCACCATACCAAATATTGACGGCATTTGCCACAAAGATATTTTAAATTCTCTCGCCTCCCAGGGATCTTCAATTCTTGAAATTCAAGACAAGGATGGGTTAACGCCCTTGCTCGTTGCCGTGCAACACAACCAAACGTGGGCAATCAATGAACTCCTCTCGCTCGGCGCCTCGCCCTTCTCTACTGACCTAAGTGGAAATAATGCCCTTCATCTTCTTGCCCAAAACATGTTTGAGAGAAAGCCTGCCTCCACACGGACAGTATCCTTGTTCAACCAATTTCTTACTCTTGGTCTGGACATAAACGCCCGCAACTCCAGCGGGTGTACCCCACTCCTTCTCTTCATTTCAACTTCCTACCACTCCTTTAATCTATCCTACATGAGGGATTTCAGCGCTGATACATTCACCACTCACATCGCCCTGCTCCCACGTTTCATTTCTTGGGGCGCTGACATTTTCACCACCAACAACAATGGAGAGAGTCTTCTGCATGTGACAGCATCAAGGTGGTTAGATGACAGTTACCCAGACGTGGAACAGCTGAAGGAAATTTGCGAGGTCTTTCAAGAGTTGATGAATAAGGGTTTGGATCCAAGACTTGAGGATAAGGAGTGTAAGACCCCGGTGGATAATGCAGTTGCAAGGGGAAACACCGGCATTGTGGATTTATTCGGGGAGAAGGCAGGGAGAGGGGCATCGCCTATTCCGTTCTAATGTTAGATGATATGGCAAGGAAATGATATTCTTATTTCAAATTCAATCCTCAAATCTGGCCATGTTGGCATATGAGTGAGAATCGAATATGATGGAATACGGGCAAGTCGCCCAAAGGAAAGATCCAACTCCTAATGTATGTAGCCTTGAAAGAATGCATGAGAAAAAAAGCGAAATATGAATATCGGAGCATTACCGAAATGGAATAATCAACATACAATTATGCAGAATACTATGGCCGTGTCTTTAACAGCTATATGATTCTTACGATATCGGGGTGTGTATTTGTGATCATCTATGAGTCCAAAATGCCAACTGTCCATGCTCTAGATATGTTACCACACGCAATGACAAAAGATTTTCAATTCAATCACAAATATTTACAGGGTCTGAATTAGAAAGTGGTTAAAATGTGGCTTGATTATATATAGAGATTACTGTTAGTTATGTCGCCGGTTTGATCAGCGGTCTTTCAGCTAGCTAGACAATGAAAAGGAGGTTGAAGAATGACTAGGACATGAGAAACGACCCGAGAGATGGTCGACGTGTGGATCGAAAAGGCTACTAATTACAGGATTAAAAAAATAAAGAGGTCGCTAAAAAAGGTTATACCCCAATGCAGACGTAGTACCCCAGCCAGAGGAAATTACAAGAAACTCCTACACCGGAATTCCACTTGTAAAAGTCGTCAAGAGAAATATTCCCTTTTGTCGCGATGCTCTGACAGTTGTCACCGGAGCCAACCTGCCGGAATGTTTTGCAGGCCTCTATAATTCCTGACTGTACAGGAGTAGGAAACACGACTTTCATTGTGGGCGTGGGTGGGGGTGTAGATGTGAGTGTGGGCGAAGATGTGAGTGTGGATGAAAATGTGAGTGTGGATGAAGATATGAGTGTGGGTATAGATGTGACTGTCGTTGATGTGGGTATAGGTGTGAGTGTAGACGTAGGTCTAAATGTCTTCGGGGTCGTGTTCGTTGGTGTTGGCTCCACACTGGTGGTACCGGTACAGGCAAAGAATCCCGCCTGCAGGTTTGCACATGTGTTTCCAATGCTCGGGTTCCAATCATAAAACTGGGCCAGGCTGATTCCGGATTTTGATGTGATTTCGGTGCAGACATCTCCACTCATGACTTTGTAGAAGGCATTGCAGTTCTTCACCATATTGCTTTGCACAGGTGTCGGAGTGGGTATTCCGTTGGTCGGTATCGTGAGGGTCGTGGTTGTGCTTCGCACTGTAGGTGAAGGGCTACCTCCGATTACAGAGACACACACGTTGGTAAAGAGCTGCAAATTGGTACAGCTCTCTCCAACTGATGGATTCCATGAGTAAAACTGAGGAAAGGTGATGCCATACTGTTGCATGATCGACGCGCAACCGTCCCCGGGCTTGACTAGATAGAAAGCGTTGCAATTCTTTGTCATTCCGGTCTGAACAGGAGTTGGAGTAGCGATTCCATTTGTAGTGGTAGGTGTGAAGGTTCTAGTTTGTGTGGTAGAAGTCGATGGGCTGAATCCTGAAACGCCAGTGCAGATCTAGAGTGAGGTTGTTAGCAGATGATCCCCGGGGGATTTGGAATTGACTTACGTATGTACCCAGCCATAATGATTGACATTGGTCGCCGATTGCAGTGTTCCATGTAGTCAGGTCCTTTAGTGTCAACCCAGGGTATTTATTAATGTAAACGGAGCAGGTGTGCCCTTCTTCCACAAGGTCCCAGCGGTTACAGTTTGGCGCCTGGCCCGATTGAGTTGGACCTGGTGGAGACACGATTGTGGTTGTCGATTTCATCGTAGATGTCGATTTGACGGTGGGTAATGTTGGCCTCACTGGGCTTGTCTGAGATGGTCTCGCTGTGCTGGTCTGGGATGCCTTCGCCGTGCTCGCCGGAGTTGGCTTTGAGGTGCCTGTGGGTAATAGTCTTGTCGTGCTTTCCCCCAACGCCGTCACCATCATTATATCTGGCAGTATCGTTACGCCTGTCGGGAATGTCCTGATTATGCCTGCAGAGGGTGGCTTGAGTGTGCTTGATGATCTTGCTGTGCTTGTAGACCATGGTGTCATTGTACTTGAAAACTTTGCGGGGCTTGTAGGCCAAGACGACATTGTGCTTGATATCCTCGCCGGGCTTGTAGGCCATGTCGTCATCGTGCTCGATGACTTTGCCGAACTCGTGGGTGTTGAATTCACTGGTTTGGTCGGCGTCGACACTACCATGATTGAAGACTTGGCGGTGGTGCTAGATGACTTGATCGTGGTGCTTGACGATTTGATTGTGGTGCTGGACGACCTGGTCGCGGTGCTTGAAGACTGAAACATAGTGCTCGATGAATAAACTGTGGTGCTTGATGACTGGACGCGAGTGCTTGATGCCTTGACTGTGGTGCTTGATGACTGAACAGTGGTGCTTGATGATTTGAATGGCATGCTTGATGGCTTGGTCGTGCTGGTTGAAGATGACCTCAGTGTGCTAGAGGATATGACTGTGCTTGCCTCCACTGCCCTCACGATCAGGTTCAAGGACGGCTGAGGAATCTTTGTTTGCTTCACCATAGTTTGTAATGTTTTGAATGTACTCGCCCCCAATGCCGTCACCCTCGTGTTCGGGGATGACTGTGCCATGCTTGATGGCTTCACTATGCTGGAAGATGACAACTTCGTGGTGCTAGATAACCTCATGGTGCTAGATGGCTTTACTGTGCTAGATAGCCTCATCGTGCTGAATGGCTTTGTTGTGCTAGATGACCTTATTGCGCTAGATGGCCTCATTGTGCTAGAGGACCTCATTGTGCTAGATGATTTTATGGTGCTGGATGACTTCACTGTGCTGGATGGCTTTGTCGTGCTTGTTGAACTTGTCCAGCTGGGTGACTTCACTGTGCTTGAAGACCTTATCCAAATTGATGACTTCACTGTGCTTGACACCCTTGCACTGCTTGTAGGTGAACTCTTTACAATGCTTGTCGGGGAAGTCCTTGCAATGCTCGTAGGTGAAGTTCCCGCGATGCTTGTAGATGATGTCTTTGAGATGCTTCTGGATGATGACTTTGCGATGCTTGTAGATGATGACTTTGCGATGCTCGTAGATGATGTCTTCATGATACCTGTAGATACCGGCTCCCCAGAAACCGCCACACAGTACGACCTGCCGGTGAGAAAGTTGCCACAATCTGCGGTGACCGAGGGGTTCTATTGCCATAGGTTAGTTGAAGTGATGAAAACGACAAAAGAAAAAAATAGGGGGGGGGGAGCCTATCAGCACTCACCCATCGCAAGAAGTCGACAAATTTGTCACCCCACTCTTCCTCAATATCAGAACATTGCCAGGAGCCATTGTTGTCGAACCAGTACACACAATACGGAGTCGTGTTGTGGTCATAGGGCATTTGGGGCACATTGCCCCGTGCCACTATGGGCCTCGCCCCCGCAATAGAAGAATATAAGAAAAGTGCTCCGAGCGCATAATGTTGTCGCATCATGCTAGAAAGATGTCCTAGTGATGATGCTGCTTGCCGAATGGTGCCGGGGAATTGTCCTTCTATTTGAATTACCTATGGCTAACACTCTTCCCCCACAATCTACTAAAACAGGATGAGGCATAAACGAAAGAGGCCTGTTGGGAGCAGGCCTTCCACAACAAGGACCAAGCATCGTGTCCCTGCATAGTGGCAGGCGAAGGTGCATCTGGCCGCCAAGACACCACGATGTTGAGAGCCGAGTTGGACGCAGGCAATGACTAGGAGAACGGTGGGTCGATTATCGACATGGGGCAAGATTCGAGGGCTGTGTGATGAATTATTTCGGAATAATGAAATGAAGAAAGCTTGAAGGGTGGAAACATCAACCATTTATTGCGATGTGGGAAACAATCAACTAACCACTTCCAGAGGCATAATGAACCTTATAAAAGTCAACGTAATGCACAATAAGCCAGAGAGTGCGCGACCTGTGGAGATGAAGAAAAGAATTATCTCTCCAGAGTAGACATTATGGGATGTAACATCCATTATGCATTACACGTGTCTGTCCTAACCCATACTTTTCCATTGCGCCATGGAGCAAAAATTTAGATAACCAACCAAGCCTAGCGCATGTGAGCACTTCCAAACTCGCTAGACATTGAATGTCTGAACAAAAGAAACAAACATGTACAAGTCTGGAAGTTTGCCTTCCAGTGTACAACCCACGCTGACAAATCTGTCCACACCACCTGTAATCCAAACTGTATCACTCAATAATTTCCAGCTCGCCCTTTCTATCCGGCGCAAAGGTATCCTTGTGATCGTCCCACAGACGCATGAGCTCCTCCACGTACTTGTCATGGACCTGATCCACGTAATCCTTGGTCGGATCTTGGCTCTGTAGTGTCTGAATGGGGCGTCCAACCACAATGTTCAAGGGTCGCCGATATGGCATCATGCCAACGTCGTAGTTGAAGATGCCTCTTGCATGGAACAGCGGGATTGTGAAACCCATAAATTTCTTGACGAGCAACTGAAATTTGTGGACAAAGGGGTGTGAGTGAGCATCCAGCTGCTCGTAGATTTCATTTTCGCCAAAGCAAAGCACCGGAACCAGGTCGGCACCAGTGCGAATGGCCATCTTGACAAAACCTTTGCGCCGGCGGAGAACGAGGCGGAGGGTGCCTGGCTGGGCATCGAGCGATTCACGGGCGCCGCCAACAACAATGGTGATTGCGCGGCCCATGCCTTCGCCGTTACGCCCACCCTTGGAGAGAAGGTTGGTACACGACTCGCGAGACACCGAGGCCAAGCCCATGCGGAGAGCATACTCGCGGTAAAGCGGCAGACGAAAGTTAGCGTCCAGGGTCAACAGGGTATTCGTAATGCCGGGGAACAGCTGCGAGAAACCCAAGGCCTCGGTAGCGAATGCGGCAAAGGCGCCATGGGAAATGATGCCATGTGGGTGGTAACCGAAGACGTACTTGCGGGTAGGCTCAAGCTCCTGTGAACGATGGAGACGGGCCGGAAAGTAGGATGCAAAGAGGGACCAGACAGGTAATTGGCGGATGCGGTCACTACGGAAAGACAGTTCCCCAGAGGTGCCAGCATTTGAGAAAAGCACATAGATGAGATAGGGGAGGAGGATAGGCCACAATAGCGGAATACTGCAGAGGAAAAAGAAGATGGCGACGGTACCAGCAATGCTCAGTGTGTGCATGAGCACGGCGAGAGTCTGTAGGCGGCGCTGGAGGGGTACATTGAGCGGTGCCCATCGGATTCTGCAGGCGTCAGCATGTTCCAAAATAATGACGAGACATACAAGGGCAAGGTGGAGGGGGGGG
>JAAZQE010000521.1:0-21103 GCA_013620735.1 Clavariopsis aquatica | reverse complement strand
ACCCTGCACACATTGCTGCCACGAATTGCAGCCATGCCGTGCTGCGCAATAATTGCAAAAGCTCAATGCTGGGCGATGGAGCGCAGTTTAACACATCCACCACCGCAGTTATGGCAAGCAAGGGGGGGGGAAGGGTGCAGCGTTGGTAAAATGTAGAAAATCGCGGGCCTGTGACCCCCCCACCCGCGCCGTGGCTAGATGACGTCGGAGAAGCAGCGAAGAAATGACAAAAGGGACACAACAGAATTACGCTGCGACAGTCCGCCGCCGCCGCCCAGCGCAAAACTCCTCCCCCTTTCTCCTCCATCAGCGCAACGGGAGAGCACACGTTCGGTTGCTTCATGGCGCGCCTGCATCAAATCTGGGATGTGCCTCAAGAAATCGGCCGTTCATGTGGCGCCGGAGCTGTCGCTTGGCATTTCGTGTTTCGCCATCGCCTGTCGCAAGGTTACAGGTCCCAGTGGTTCCGGATTCGCGGGCACCAGCAGCAGGCCGGCCCACTGGCCGAGTAGGCCCTGCACGTTTCCCCCAGACCACGCGACAAGTGCGTCGAAGCCGACAAAACATTTCCTGTCTGTCCCTGTCAACCAAAGCAGCCCTGTTGGTACGTTGGTAGCGCTAGCGCTACCTAGCTCGCCCGGCTTCATGCTCTTTTACAAAACCGACCTCTGTCACCGTCTTTCCCTCTCTCCCCTCTTCTCTTATCCCACCGTAATTCTAGTCTTTCTTTCTCTCCTTGCTGGGCAATTTCATAGGCAGTTCTCTGCCCGTCTCTCTTTCGCGTCAGCTAGAGGCTGCCATCACGCTCTACTTCTACTTTTGCATACATTCATTTCCCCGCTGCCGCTCCGTCTGCTATCGCACCCCATTGCATTGCATTGTCCGCCAACCCGCCCTCGCACTGCTTAACCGCTCCATCCATAATCTCGTGCCTTCGCTGGCCATAATCGCTGGCCACAATCACCATCTCTAATACGCAGCTACCTGCACAGTCCCTCAACGACGGCTTCATGGCTTCTTGTGCTGCCGCCCCTCTGGTTGACACCCAGGAGGACATACAACTATCCTTACATCTAGCCTCCACCTGGAAGAAATCTATCAGGTTTCTGCTAGCTGGTGGCCATCCCATCCCAGAATCTATTCAACAAGATATGCTCTACCATTCGTGGATAGTAGCGGGCATTCCCGACGACAAGCGGCCCGGCTACGTCAGCTTTGTCTGTGAGTAACCTCTCCCCCGTCTCCGGCCTGTAGGGAATGGAATTGACATACCACTAGCTAGTAAAATGCAACCTCGACAAAGCGCGGGCTCCCCGTCCCCCACATCTGCCACCGTTCCTATCCCAAGCTCCACCGACCAAGCCGCAGCTCCACCCGACTCGCTCTCGAATGAGCAGCCAACCAACAATCCTCATGCCGAACTCGGTGTGGGTACATCGAATGGGATCATGTCGCTATCACATCCTTGGGCCATTGCCCAAGAATCCAATGCCAACCAAACAC
The DNA here is from genome assembly GCA_013620735.1 of Clavariopsis aquatica. Classification (NCBI taxonomy): domain Eukaryota; kingdom Fungi; phylum Ascomycota; class Dothideomycetes; order Pleosporales; genus Clavariopsis; species Clavariopsis aquatica. The sequence goes on along the minus strand of JAAZQE010000521.1, from coordinate 19,600 downwards.
ATTTGGGTGTCGATGGCAGCTTCGAGTCTTTGGGCTTGGGCAACGCTTCTGTGCCTTTTGGATTTGGCGGTGATCCTATCAACCCAGGTCAAGTTTCGGAAACTCCAAACCTCTATGGTATTGCTGCTTTTCAAACTCCTGATGGTACTTCGAACCAAGAAAACCCGCTTCAACCATCTCTTCCCGACAGCGACGATAATGCGGTGGCTGTAATTAGCAAGCAAGAGTCCCAACCCCCCGAACGTGGCCGCAAGCATCCACGTCCCGACGACGCGGACCATGGCACCGTCCCCGATAACAAACGCATACGGGTCAATTCCGCACCAGCCACAAACCCTGCTCGGATCCAAAGACCGTCCCCGAGTACAAAGTACTGTGTTGGTGATCCCCAAAGCTCTGGCAACCTTGGGCCGCACTGCGAAGCGCGGCGACCGTCCCCCAGGAGCGACAAGCCAGGCAGGCGGGGATTCACCTCCAAGAAAAGCTTCGCTGCGCACTTCCTACCAGATCATTTGGACGAACATAAAGATGAGACCTTTGAGACGACGGGTGCATACAAGTGCGCCATTTGCAAGAAGCTATTTTATGGGAACGGGGACACGCTGATCCACCACTACTGGGTCGGGCGAATGTCTAACCAGCCTTGCCCTACCATGACCAGGGAGCTTGCCGTGTAGAAGCTACTTGCTTGTAGATGGTCTCGACGCTAGCGGATTCATCACCCGACTCGCCAACTCTTATCTTCACGACATTGCAAAGACCGTAACGACGTCGAGGCTTAAACGACACACGACACACGACAAACAACAGACACATGCACTACTCTAAATTCGAATCGCATACTTGCTTCTCCTTCTTTGTACCTATATACCCCCCCCCCCCTAGATGTTGCCCATATCAATGTAATTGCCGTCCGTTGGAGCTTCGCCCTATTGGGGATTGAATTTAGCAGTAGTCTAACGGTCCCTTGCGGGAACCCGTACATACACTCGCTTATTTTTAACTCATCTATTCATATCATTTTAACATTCCGTTTTGGCTACATTGTACCATACTGCGTGATGTTTCATCGATCCTCGGCTAGGCGGAAAGAACATGTCCATATAGAGTAGTCTGAGTGAGACACTTTTGTAAAGAATATTGTTATTGTACACTGAAATTTTACGGTATAGCATGGGCTGGATCAAGACCAACACCTGCATTCTGCCTGTTACTGCCCACCTATAGCTCCCCATGCTCAGGAGCCGCTGCTGGCTCATCGGCCGTCTCCTCAACTACCTCAATCTTGATCTTCTCCTCCTTGACTTCCTTCTTCTCCCCTGCAACCAAAAGGCTTTCGGGCAGCTTCTCCTTCGTTCCGTCTCCCATTCGAATGTCATCCACCCAGACCTCAACCTCGGTCAGACCAAACCCTTTCCCCGAGTATTTTCTCCACCATGATCGCTTTCCGTTGGTGGCAATGAGATGAACCTCGTCGTCCTTACCAAGGCTCAGACCGGAGAGGAGCGACGCAGCCAGCGTGTTCGATGCCGGAATCCCAAAAAACGGGAAGAGCGTGCTTCCTCGTGTATCGTGCTTATGGTGAATAGTGGCAAGCGAAGATAGCACAGTTGTGGCGTCTTCAGAAGTCTCGTCTTTGGGGAGGAGCGCGAGCACACACGTCTTGCTCTTCTCGTTCAAACACAAAGCACGCAGCTCCGAGGACTCCGCTAGCATCTTAATTGTGGGCTTCACCTTTTCCACTGGCTCAGGTGTACCCTCATCCTTGATATTCGCATCTGGTGATGCGCTTGTCTTCTCTGCCTCTTCAACAGTTTCATCTGCAGCCGAAGCTTTCGAGGAGGACTTTGACTCCTTCTTCGTATTCTTTTTTGTGTCCTTCTTCGTGTCCTTCTTCGCCTTTTCCTTTTTGGCCTTTGCGGCTGGGCAGTCGGGATTTGGAGGGGCGACCTGCGAAAGAAACTTGACCATCGGCTCCTTCTTCATCTCGCCGTCGTATACAATCGGGTCTTCGGAACCAGCTGGAAGTAGAATCAATGTCGGGAATTTCTTGATACCAAACTTCTCCACCGCACCCGCTTCCTTGTTCCTGATCTGGGCCAAAGGTATCAGTCCAGCAAAATCCACAGCCAGCGTCTTCATGGTTGCGCTAACTAGACCCTTCTCGCTGAACAAGATGGCCTTGGCACCGTCACCAGTCGACTCGAGCCACTCATCCAAGTTCTTGTCTGTTACCCTCTTCACGGTGTTCGGGATCTTGTCCTTCACTGCCTCGACAATGGACTTGGCGTCTCGTTGGCCTTGGTAGTCCTCAACGGTAGGTTTTCCGGGGCGCTTGCTAGGTCGAACAATCTTGAGAGTGGGGAATCCCTGTACGCCCATTTTACCGCAGAACGGCTTGTTCATTTCGTCGTCACAGTTCACGGCGGCTACTTTGGCAATCCCGGCGAGGGATTTCGCGGCGGACTCGAAGGCGGGCTTGAGGTTTTTGCAATGGCCGCACCATGGCGCATAGAATCTACCGCAAATGTCAGAGACGAAATCAGGCAATGCTATGACATTCCCTTACTCAACAATCTGCAAATGTTAGCTCGAACTCGACAAGTCCAATTGCGTCAACGTACTGAGGTATAGTTTGACTTTGCAATCAACCTGTCATAGTCTACGCCGCTGACTTGAAGAACGGCCGAGTTCTTCGTGTACAGGCTCTCAGCGTGAACTTTGAGGGTCATCGCCGCCGCAGCGGCGACCAGAGCTGCAGTTCGCACCATGCTGGACGAAAGAACGGCAAGGTGTGGTGATGCTGTGTAGGGACTGGGGTTGCAGTGGAAGTGGGGAATAGAGTAGAGTGGACAAGCCTGACTCGGGGGCTTTATGTATGCGGAAGTCTCACATCATGGTGTGATAAATGCCACCTGGCATGACGCTCGGAGTGAAGCTCTTGCTGCAATGTAGCGCTTAGCGCGCCAAGCTTAAGGCGGGGTGCAGGAACTGGCAGGGGTCTGGAGCCAAGCTATTGTACTCTCAAGACACTCACTTCATCCCCACCAGGCAGTTGCATCTACAGTGGATTCCTTCTCCCACCCCACCCCTCACCCCCAAATTATTTCGTAGGTACGAATGAAATCCTATTCATAAACTCCCGCTTTCTTTGGTGTTTGAGGGGGGTTTGGGTAACGTCGAACTGTGCTGATATTTTAGTTCTCTTCCATAATCATTTGAATCTCCAAGCTTCATCCCCACCAGTCCACCAGCGCGCCTTCGTGCCTCTCCACCATGGCAGCAATTCTGCCCGCAAAACTCCGCGATGCCAAAGTCACACCCTTCGTCAAACGCGCCGCCCAGTTGGAAAAGCACAAGCCCATCATTACCTACTGGCGTACGTCGTCAGCACTACACTACACCTTGCCTTGCGGAAAGCTAATTATTACCAGTACGATTCTACATCGTGAACAAGATCATAGCACAGGGCCTCCATACGTCAGACCAAGAATGCACAATCTATACCACCAACCTCATGGAGACGCTCGAGCACACCAAGGCCGAATATCCCAACGAAGACGCCCTGCTAGATGAGGTGGCGGCTTATGCATACTGCGAGCAGTTTGCCCTTCAAACGTTTGCAAAAGGAGACAGAGAAATAAGTTCGAACGCGGTTACGCAGAACACCGCCGATACACTCCTTGCCGCTTCGACCTTTTTCGACCTTCTATCTATATGGAAAAAAGAACCCGAGCTAGAGATTGACAGGAAGAACAAGTACGCGAAGTACCATGCATTGCGCATTGTCAAAGCCTTCAAAGCTGGCGAAGACCCAAACCTCTCCAACCCAGTAAAAGAAACGCTCCCAGAAGCAACTTCACCGCCTCCTTTGGACCCCAACGACCCCGAAGTTCAGATTATAAACCAGGGCAGTCCACAACCACCAGTGCACCATATGTTCCAGCCTTACGTTGAATCTGTTCCGAATACCTCTGCGTTGCCGTCTCCAACCTTTTCCGCGTCAAGAATCTCACCTCCCCCAGATCTTCCATCTGCACCTATGGGATACTCCCAACACACACCCTCTCATGACTATCTCTCCCATCGAGATGTCTCTCCCATATCCCAACCCGATACTTCTCGCCGCGGCTCAGTTGCTTCGGTTGGTGGTGGTTACTTCCCTCGAGTAGATGTACCTACATTTACTGCCAACAATACAGCGCCAAGCTTCCCAGTTGCACCTTCGTTAGATGACGAGCCGATAAAGAATCCTTATCAAAACCAAACCCCGCAAGCGCCCCAGACGCAAGACCCTCAAAACTTTTATCAACCACCAGCCCCGCCTCCTTCGGTCCAGCAACCTGCAGCCCAGCACATGTTCCAGCCACAACAACCACAGTTTAGTCCGCCACCTCCACCCCAATTCACATCGCCCCCACCTTTCCAACCTCCCCAGCAGCCCCAGGTCTTCCAACCAGGACCACCGCCACCTCGGCAGCATTACCAATATCCACCACAACAACTGCAACAACCACAGCCAATCCATTCCCAACCGCCGCCGCAACAGTATGCCCCCCCACCCCCATCACAACCTTCTCATCAGGTGGTGTATAAGTCGGATGAAGCGTCAGTGATGGAAGCTCAAAAACATTCAAAATGGGCTATCTCGGCTCTGAACTTTGACGATGTAAACACTGCCGTCAAGGAACTGAGGATAGCCCTTAGAGCCCTGGGTGCTAGCTAAACGATGAGACAAGATTTGACTGCTGTATAATATGATGTAATGAGGCAATATGATGTATGCAATCTCTTCATTTGGGCTCAGACTAGAATTTATATCCATGAAATAGCATAAGAAAACTTCCATAGCCTCTATATTTTGAGAAGAACAACCAAAATACACCAAAGCAAATACACCAAAGCAAGTTGATTGCATGCAATTAATTGCCAAGTGATGTGTCCACATTCGACTAGCGGCGCACGAGCCCATGCGCAACATCAACCATCAACACTATGCTTGAAGGACCTCTTCCGCATTCGCATCATCATGCCTCTCTTCCTGTCTAGTTTCTTCCGCAGCCCATAACGATCCGGTAACATGGCTCCAGTTCCCCCTTTTAACGCCGCCGATATATCGGAAAAAGCGCGACGAGATTTGCTTCTCCTGCTCGAAGGTGTAAGGTAATACGCATGCTACACTATGTCGCTAGATCTAATTTCGCCTGTAGATCAGAGGCAAGAAAAACTTAGTCCTGGAGAAGGCGCTTGCAGGCTCTTTGAATCTGCTTGTCAAGTTCTCTACCCTACAAGAGTACGGTGTGGACAAACCATTCTTTCTAGAGAATGATAATGTCGACGGGAGTCAGAGAAATGTTGTATTCCTCGTCAGAGGCGAGAAGGCGAAAACGGTGAAGTGTGTTGCTGGTATGTACAATCTTTCCTATTTATCCAGGGGTTGTGTTGAGCCTCGTCTGGTAGCCCACCTGGGGTCTATAATGAGGCTAGGCAGATAGTTCTCACTCTGTCTAGTCAGTCTTGACCCCGACATTAAGAAGATGAATTTTCAAGCATGGCAAATAAAACCAAAACACAAAGTGCAAAGTGTACGGCTTTTAGACTAGATGTGCTCTCATTTGACCATATGGGAGTTCTTACCGAGATATGCTAACAAATGTATCTAGATCAAATCAAACGAATACGACGGGATAGCCAGATCGAACACGAATTTTCTATTTTCTGGGTTCCACGCCGTACCACAGTTTCCGACCAACTCCTCGAAGGCGCTGGTGTATTGGGCGAGGCTAGTGTGAGCGAGTGGCCGTTGTACTTTATCCCCCTTGCCGACGACGTTCTATCTCTGGAGCTTGATGATGCGGTCAAGGATACTTATTTGGTACGTCTTAATCATATTCTCTAGCAATACCTTGTGTTGATTACTTGAAGCGCAAAGATCCCACTGCTATCTACCTCTCAGCCAAAGCCCTCATGCTGCAGCAACAGAAATACGGTCTATTCCCCCGTATCATAGGCAAAGGCGACAATGCAAAGCGACTTGCTGATCTCTTGATTCGCATGCGAACTGAGGTTACAGCTGGAGAAAACACCAGCAACAACTCATCCTTCCTCGGACTCACTCCCAGCTCCACCATCGACAGCCTCATCATTATCGACCGAGAGGTTGACTTCCCCACAGTCCTCCTCACCCAATTGACCTATGAAGGCCTTATTGATGAAGTGTTCAAAATAACAGCAAACCAAACTGAAGTTGATTCCTCGGTCGTGGGTGGTGCCGCACCCCAGCCAGGCCAAACAGGCTCTGCGTCAACGAGCATGAAACGCAAAGTCCTAATCGATCCCAAAGATATTCTCTACTCCACTCTCGGGGACTCCAACTTCGCAATTGTAGGCAACCTGCTCAACAAAGCAGCACGTCGCCTCCAAAGCAGCACCGAACGGAATCAACTCGCTGCCAAAACCACCGCTGAGTTGCGGGACTTTGTTGCCAAACTACCCGGCTATCAAGCCGAGCAAGCCAGTCTAAAGCTTCACACCTCTCTCGCTGAGGAGATTATTAAGTATACACGCGCAGATGTCTTCACGCGGTCCCTCGAAGTTCAGCAAAACATCATGTCGGGTGCAGACCCGACAACTCAACACGACACCATCCACGAACTCATCTCACGAGACATACCTCTCCCCACCATCCTGCGTCTCCTTTGTCTCGAAAGCACAACAAACGCTGGCGTCCGCCCTAAAGACCTGGAAATCTTCAAGCGGTCCATAGTCCAAGCCTATGGTCCACAACATCTCCTTACCCTATCCTCGCTCGAGAAAATGGGCTTGCTTCAACCCCGGGGTGGAACTACCCTCGGCACTGCTCCTGCGGCGAAACCTGGCTCAGTCACGAACTACACACCTCTCCGTAAATCGTTGAAATTATGGGACGAGGAGGTCAACGAGGCGGACCCCAATGATATCTCTTACGTCTTCAGTGGCTACGCGCCCCTGTCCATCCGCATAATCCAATCCCTGATCCAAAAACAAACGTTGGCCAACCTCATCAAGCCGCTATCCAACCCCCAAGCCTCGGCGCAGGTCAACCCGCTTGCTCAAGGTCTACGCATATTCGACGACGCAAGTAAATACATACGCGGGGCAACCTTTGAAGAGACACAAACCGGGGAGGACAAAGCGGTTAAGGCGCGAAGTATGTTGAATGGGAGTCACAACGATAGCGGGAAGACGGTGGTTGTCTTTTTCTTAGGCGGTGTGACGAGGGCGGAGATTTCGGCATTGAGGTTTGTAGGAGGGCGGTTGAAGGAGGTTGGTGGGGAGGGTAGGGGAAGTAGGGTTGTGATCTGTTCGACGGGTGTGATTGGCGGGGAAGGTTTAGTAGGGTGTGCGGTTGAGAAGGGAAGGTTTGGGGTGTGAGTTTGTCGGGTTAGCACATCAAAGTTGATAAATGTGGAGCAAGTCACTCTTGTGACAACTAATAACATGGGTCACCCGAATTTCTGTTCACTGCTATTTCCATCTCGCATACATACTATCTCGACCTCATCCTCTGCCTGTTTAGAATAAGCACTCCACATCCTTCAACTCCGTGAACCCACCTCCTCTATTGAGATTGACCTCTTTTCCTCCTTCCATTCCCTTGAGATACCACACAACCGCTGCCTCGTTCCCCAAATCTGCATACTCAACTCTGACTGTTCCCATCTGCTTATTTGTTTTGAGCACAATTTCAACCGACCTCCCTTTGGCACCTTCTCCATCAAAGTACGTGAACCTACTCTCTGGAACCTCGAAGCTGGGGAAAAGCTCAATGCGTAGAAAGGGCTGCCAATCCTCAATCCACTTGGCATTTCCTTGGAATATATCGCCTCGAGGAATTATGGCACCCTGAGGGACATACGCCGGTATCGTATCCAATCCCACAGTGATATTCGTTGTGGTTCCTGCGGCGTAGGTTGAATTCTTGGAGAAGTACTCCAAGTAGACTTTAGAATGGCCTATAGGGAAGTAAACAGAGCGGGATCCTCCAGCGGCAACGATAGGCGCAACTAGGAACTCAGCACCGAAGAAATACTGATCTGGTACTTCCCAAGTCTGAGCATCGGCGGGAGTCTCGAGGAACAATGCCCGAATAATTGGAATTCCTGTCTTGCTCGCGGCATAGGCGTAGGATTTTATGTACGGGGTGAGATCTGCGTGCAAGTTTGATGTTGTTTTGAGCACGTCGACGGTTTGTTGCGTATACGGTGCGTACCAGGGTGTATGGTTCGTTCCGAGCATGAGTTCATACACAGGGGAGAAAGCAGAAAACCACATCCACCTAGCCCAAACCTCTTCAGTGGGCGTCAGCACTCCTTCGCGCGTATACCCTCCTGTATCTGACCCCCAAATCGGAAAACTCATGAGGCCTGCACGTATCCCGCTAGCAACAGAATACGCCAGCCCGGTAAAATTGGCATGAGAGTCTCCGTTCCATACAGCGGTCCGCGCACGACTACGATCTACAACGGAGCGTGCAAACGTGAAGAAGTTAGATGCGCCCCATTTTTGTACCATGGAATCGTAAGCCAGCTGTAGGAAGAGGGCCATTTGTTCGTTTTGCGCGTAGTCGGGCATCTCGCCTTCTTCGCCGCGATCGATTTTATACCCTTTCACGCCGACAGAGGCGAAGTACTCTAGTTTCTTCTCGAAATACTCGTATGCTGCCGGGATTGAAAGGTTCAGTGCTTCACCAAGGGCGCCCACAGGATGGTAATCGGGAAACAGCCAGCCAGCCGCCTCACTCGCGTTCCGCAGCTGTGTTCCAGCTTGGGCACGATTTGCTATCCAGACCTGGAAGTCAAATCCCCAGTCTGTCAAATTCTTGATGAAGCCCTGTGGATTAGGGTAGAATTTCGGATCAAAGTCGAAATTGCCCCAGGATCTATTCCCGCTGCCGTACGGACGGTCGGCAAAGGTTGAAGTGGCCCGGATCTGTGAATAGTAGAGGTGGTTCACAACGTCTTGGATGTTTTCTTGCGCGTTGGACACTGAGCCGTGGAAGTCCTGTGTGAAATCATCGGACCAAAATGTTGGACCAAGACCGGAAGTTGGCGGCATTTCGCTTCGGGTAGAGAAGGACGTGTATTGCTCTATAATGGACTTGAAATCGTCTTTCTTTTTAGGCAGGATGATGTAGTAGACCAGACTGCTGCTGTTGAAAATAAATTGTGCTTCGCCAGGGACTGAAAAGTTGTACGAGCCCATTTTCAGCGTATCGGTATAAACCCCATAACCCGCAGAGGTGAGGAAGAAGGGAGCTCGTGCATTGACCCAATTGATACCAACATTGTTGCCCACGCCTTTAAGATCAAAGGTGATGTTCGAATTGCTAATTTGGTAGTTAAATGGGTACTCCCATACACCAAAAAAATGCGAGTCTGCAGCAGTGGAGAAACGAGCACCAAGGAAGGGCGAAGAGGTGTTGAGTGTGACTTTCGCAACAGTTGGAGTGACGAAGCTGTAACTCAGGCCTTGGGTGCCATTCTTGAGTGCGCTAACGGTTGTGTTCTGATTCCCCGCAAGAATAACGGAATTGTTTACGACAGTGCGGTTCCCGTCTGATATAACGAGCCCGGAAGACGCAGTGAGGCTGATCTTGTACTCGCAGACAATGGAGGGAATGAGAGCACTCAGACTCAACACAAGTCTCATGCCCTTCATCATTGGATGTTGAAAGTCGAAGAAAGAAAGATGCGCACCCAGGTACGCGGTCGAAAGAACCTACATCTTATATGAAGCCGTTCCTGAGCACCGACAGGCACACTTGCGGGTGATTAATATACCGATACTACACCGGGTAGAAGCTAAGATCGTTGCCGCTGTTGCGAACGTTATAGCGAACAATTTTTCCGAGGGGTGAGCCGAATGCGCACTACCCTTCTAGTGCGCATGGTAAAGTTGCGCGACCATAGGCATTGAGTGGGGAGAGCTCCCGTTCCCCGCTCTAAGGGATGTTGTGGAGCATCATGGAAGGTCGGTGACCTCTGCCCGGTTAGGGTACAGGCTAAATAGACATGCAAAGAGGACTTCGCGAAACATTAGTAGGGCGCTAATATCCACTTCTTGGAGACCAAGCACCGTTTTTCTGTTGACAGATTCTAGAATGGAAGAACGGAAGAGAGAAACAAGAGTGGAGAGGTTGGATTCGAAGCCGCTAACTCATTCTGTGTTAATTGATATAAAGAACCTCGTTTCTGGCCAGATGTTGTATTTGAAATTTTTGCGAGATATCCCTCAATAGATGCTGGTTCCTTTCAATCATTTTGGGCTCTCAATAACGAAGCCAACTTCTCAAGGATTGTTTTTCTAAGCTGAGCCCTCCTCCTCCCTATCCTTTCCATCTTTTTCATTCTCCAACCTCACAATCCTCACATTATTTTTCATCTCTTTATCTGTGCTCTTTGTACATAACGCAGCAATAATCGCACAACCACCAAATCCCAGCGCACTCAAATACACAGTTTTATACGCCTGCACATACGCCAACTTTCACTGCTAGCTGTGCCGCCGCTGTAATCTGAGGGGTGATTCCAGGCACCGCTTTGTAGGCAGCGGCGGTGTTGAGCGCCGCAGCCTTGAGTAAAGTGGACATGTTAGAAAAATTGGGAGCTGCGCGAAAAACTTCACCGGGAAGGTGTTCGTTGAAGGTGTTGTTTATGATAGCAGTGTAGATGGCGGTAGCGATGGAACCACCCATGAGACGGAATGTGCCTGCGAGACCAACAGCACAGCCACTGTTCGGTGAATGTCAACTCTATTCTCTTTCGCTTGCGTGTTTTGATAACGTAGGCTAGGACTTACATATCATCCTTGAACTCCTGACCCAAACCCAAACTAATCATGGTGAAGCTAAGTAACTGTGGCAAGGCTACAGAAATCCCGAGGAACACGATCGTGACAATAGCTTGTGTACGGTCATTGAGCCCAATAGAAGCAAGAGAACCAATGAGTGCACATTCCATAGTCATAAGGAAGACTAGTTGCCATCTTTCGTACCCAATTCTAGGACACACGAATGCCAACAGGAACCCGGAAGTAATAGAGGCGAGAGGGATTAGCTCGGCATATAATCCACGTATGATTGGATCGGGGCCAGTGAAGAACAGTTGGCTTTGGCGTGGCCAGGTTACGTTCATGGAATCTAAAATGATCAACTTTAGAATATTGGATCGAAATTGGGAGATTATGAGAGAAGACTCACAGTATAGCATCCCACCCACAAAACACACTACATAGACCATAGTAACCTCTCTCCACTTCTTGAACAACCTAGGCGGCATAATCGGCTGTGGCAAGTCCGCATAAACTTCCCAACAGCCTAGAGCAATGAGGCACAAAGAGCCGACAACGATAGGGGCGATTACTTGGGCAGATGACCAAGCATATTGCCAACCACCGTAGTTAATACCCAGGAGGAAGAGCACGCAGCCTGCCATGAAGAGGAAAAGGCCAACATAGTCGATTTCTTTGATGAGCTGCATTTTTGTCTTTCCTATCTGGGGTCAGTGTCAACCATATGAGGACGGGTTGCGGGGACATACCATCTCTCTTATGCTTGGTCTCGAAAGTAGGAGGGAAATAAGTGAAAACCAAGACGATAGCGAAAAATCCGTGGAATGCACACACTGTACAAATCCAATTAACAAAATATGAACTTCACGTGTGTAGATGAACACTCACTGTACCAATATGCCCCCCTCCACCCAATACTCGTCTTTGCAATAAATGAATAGCCAACAATCGGCCCCAATTGAGCAATTATTCCCAAGAAATCGAGCACACCTACCGCTCTAGTCAGCATGCCGCACTGCTCCAAGATTATAAGCCACGATAAACATACCAACCGCCCACATTCGATATTTATTAGGGACAATTTCCTGGCAAGCGGCGTAACCCATCTCCTGGAAACCTGATCCAAGACCAAACAGCACTCCAGAAACAATCATTTGATTGATGCTCTTTCCCGTGGCCCCAACAATTGTTCCAATGAAGCTGATGAAAGCGCCTGTGATCAGAAAGTACCGTCGGCCAAAAATATCTAGGCGTGTTAGGTAGATCCTTTAGAGATGCGAGGATCACAAACCTGAGAGACGGCCGCTGATGGAAATGACGAAGGAAGCACATAGGGTCTCAAGAGTGTTAGCAGAACTGTGTGGATATGAACAAGGGGAACAAGTACCCAAGACACAGTGATCCAGGTGTAATTCGGATCAGGCCCAAGGTCTGCGTTGATGTAGCTGAGAGTAGTTGATGGAATGAGGAGAGTGAGTACATAGGCGTTATATTGCGATGCTATAGCCTGTGATTCAAATTACTATTAGATACTCATTTCCAGAATTGGAGCTATCCGCACAGAAAAAATAGTACCAACTCACCAAAAAGGCCAAACAAGTCTGCAAATTCATCCTCGGCTCCACTTCCACCTGCTCATAACTTCTCTCGTCCCTAGCATCAATATTTTCTCTCTGTTCCGCTCTGACCTCCTTCTCCTTCGTGAAATTGATTTCTTGAACTGAGGCAGTCATGATCATACCCTTTAAAGATGACAGGAGAGTATAGTAAAAATAAAAAGCTGCGACAGAAACTATAAACCCCTGATAATCACAACAGCTAACCTTACCCTCAGCCCTACTTTATACTACATCCTCCACCCCAATTTCCTGATCCGGGTAACGTCTGACACACTCCCCCTTGATCCTCGGACACCCATATCCTAGTAAATTGTGGGGTCTGAATTTACAACCAAGTGGTCGGTTATGATAAACCTGGGGCAATCTCACCACTAAGTCCAAGTAAGCATAAATGGCCACGAAAACCTGGGGTAGGTGGATACGGGATGGTCTTGGCAAGGGGGTTAGCCATGGGTATTTCCTGGAAGTTGCTTTCCTGATGTGGTAGACACATTATCGGATATGATGGCTAGAGAGCCTACTCAAATGCGGTGAAGATCAACAGAGGTGTATCAACACCCGGCATGTCACAAGTGTGGGGACATTCAGTAACTGTAGATCATCGAGTGACGCAAGTGAATATATTGCATTTGAAGAGATAATGCTATTATATCGAAAAGTTCAAGGCAGACAGGAAACACTAAAGTACCTAAATCAACTATGAAGGGTGATTTAAGGCGCCAAGAGGCTAAACGCGTAGCTTTCAAGCCACCTGCGTATTTTGGAAAGTCGAACAGGAAAATGAACAGGAAGATGAACAGGAAAATGATTTTCCGAAAGGCGTACTCCGCCTTGATGCGACGGAATGGCTATACTAGCCAACCAAGCTCACCTGTAATCAATTCATGTTCTTGTATACAGGGTCTCGGTGGCTATTATCTCATTGATCATCGGTTTCAAGACAATCGGGTTCTAAGGTTAGGATGAAGACGCTAATAAATCAGAATAAACCACTCGTTTTTGACCTTATACTTCCTCACTAGGGCCCGTTCATCTTCCAAGGAAAACTTCAATTTCTATTTCTTTTCTTCTGAATAGTCGTGGAAACTGACATTCGTTAAAATTTATATATATGGTGCTATAAAGTTGGTTTATCTTTGAATATTCCCCTAAATTAGGTAACCTGAACAGCCATTTCAAGCTTTTATAAAGTAAAATGTACTTCATATATAATGACATTTAGTTTTTTTGGGAAAATTTGAATCTGACCAGCACTTGTCATAAGGTTATCACAGTCAAGGTCCCGAGTTGGAAAGAAATCCTTTCAAAAATATTGATTTCTCTTCACACATGGACTATCCCACAAACACTAGAGGGGATAAAAGATAGTAACTGAGAAGGCCTGATATAACATGGTCTCGAATTGTTTTCAATTTCATCTCATTCCTCATCGGATCCACTCACTAGTCTTTAAGATCCCGTCGATTCGTTTACATACGCAAGAAAATCGATACAAAGAACTCCATCACCCAGACCAAAGACAGTCCGGGGGCTGCAAGACATAAGCAGACGATCGGCCGTCACGTCGGTCAGGTATCAGAGGTATAATGTACCAAAGACACAATACTTTTCCATCCTTTGCACGAGCCATTCCCCATGCCGGAAGTTTTAGGAAATAGAGGAAGTGAAATGGAACCAAGGTCTATCGAAAATGCTGCAAAAGGGAAAATTGCGGCCTGCAGCGGGTGTGCACTCCATTCTGCACCCGCAATCATCCCACACACCCACCACCCTATTAGTGCACCATCTAGCGGGTAGCGAAGGCCTTGGTAACAATTCTCTTAAGAGCCAGCTCCTTCTTCTTCAGGTCATCGGCAGGGGCATCCTCAATCTCGAGCTGCGCCATGGCGTCGCTGAGAGCGGACTCGATCTTCTCCTTCTGGCCACGCTTCAGTCTAATAGCAGTAGTTGGATCAGACACCATCTCCTCAACACGGGAGATATAGGCTTCGAGCTGTTGCCTAGATTCAAACTTCTTGCTGAAAGCCTCGTCGCTGGACTTGAACTTGGCAGCGTCTAATGACATGTTAGTACAAAGACTGGTAGGCGGGTAAACATAAACAACTTACCGCTGATCATAGTCTCAATTTCAGTGGAAGAGAGTTTGCCAACAGAGTTGGAGATGGTGATGTTGGCACTGCGGCCGGAGGTCTTCTCGGTAGCAGTGACCTTGAGGATACCGTTGACATCGACCTCGAAGACGACTTCGAGAACGGCATCGCCAGCCTTCATGGGTGGGATAGGGGCCAGAGTGAATTCGCCCAATGAGGTGTTATCCTCACAGTTAACACGCTCACCCTGGAACACAGGGAACTGGACAGTCTGCTGGTTGTCGGCGACAGTGGTGAAAGTCCTAGTGAAAGTATTAGCATATGAACCTCGAAATATATGTAGCAGAAAGCATCAGCGACCCAGATGGGTCAGAGTTGTGAGCAGTGCTGTAACCATTTCTAAGAGCAGCCATGAACATATTTTGTGAGCTTGCCATATTGTTTTCAACGGGCTGGAACTCTGGCATCAGAATTGGTAGATAAACCAATGCAGACAAGTGAAACAGCGCGCCCTTCGAGAACTAGGACATAAAATGCCCCTTTGCCGGTGGTGGACTGAAACAAAATTCTCAAAAAGCTAAAATGAGCTGAAATAAGCTCATAGGTGGCCAGAATTCAGGAGCGTCGAGGTCTAGATGCTACAAAAGATTTGGGAGAAGTGAAAGCAGGGGTGTCGAGATCCAGGTTCCAGGGTCCAGGGTCCAGAAAGTGCGAGCACTAAACGAAACAATATATAAAGGGAATAGGATAAGAGAGACAACGAAATGGAGACTACTTGCCGTTTTTTCACTGTAGGTACGGTGGATCCGCGTGCTACAACGGGTGCAAAGATGTTGCCCTCCATGGCCACGCCGAGGGAGAGGGGAACGACGTCGAGAAGAAGCAGATCGGCGGTGTCGGCGGAAGTGGCCTTGCCCGAGAGGATACCAGCCTGAACAGCAGCGCCATAGGCAACAGCTTCATCAGGGTTGATGCTCTTCTCAAGCTTCTTGCCGTTGAAGCAGTCGCTGAGGAGCTTCTGTATCCTGGGAATACGAGTGGATCCACCGACAAGCACAATCTCGTCAACCTTGTCCTTTGTAATGTTGGCGTCCTTCAAGACCTGCTCAACAGGCTGGAGAGTGCCGCTGAAAGCTTTGGCATTCAAGTCCTCGAAACGAGCACGGGTGATGTTGGCGTTGAAGTCCTCACCATCGAAGAGCGAATCGATCTCGACAGTGGTCTGGGTGGCGTTGGAAAGCGTTCGCTTAGCACGCTCGCAGGCAGTCCGGAGACGACGGAGGGCCCGGGCATCTCCTGAGAGATCCTTCTTGGTCTTCTTAGTGAACTCCTTCTTGAAATGATCAAGTAGGTTGGTATCGAAATCTTGGCCACCCAAGTGGGTGTCACCAGCGGTAGCCTTCACCGTGAAGACACCTCCCTGGATGTGTAGGAGGGACACATCGAAAGTGCCACCACCCAAGTCGTAGATGAGGACGTTCCGCTCCTTCTCAGACTTTCCGGATCCGAGACCGTAAGCGATAGCGGCGGCGGTGGGCTCGTTGATGATACGGAGGACGTTGAGGCCAGCAATGGCACCTGCATCCTTGGTAGCTTGTCGCTGGTTGTCGTTGAAGTAAGCTGGAACGGTGATGACGGCCTTCTCGACCTTCATGCCGAGCTTAACTTCGGCGACTTCCTTCATCTATGTTCCTGTCAGCTGAGAACGGTGTGTGGTTGTACAATGAGCATACTTTGCCGAGGACCATGGCAGAGATTTCCTGGGGAGAGAAAACCTTGGCCTCGCCCAAGTACTGGACCTCAACCATGGGGTTTCCACCTTGGTCGATGACCTTGAAAGGCCATGACTTGATATCCTTAGTGACGGTCTCGTCTTCGAATCGTCGGCCGATCAATCGCCTACCCAGATCAGCATGAAATATAGAGAAAAAAAACGGGGGATTCATACTTGACATCAAAAACGGTGTTCTCCGGGTTCATGGCAGCCTGGTTTTTTGCGGCCTCACCGATCAGACGCTCCTCGCTTGTGAAGGACACGAAAGACGGTGTGGTGAAGCTACCCTGCTCGTTGGCGACTGTATGACAAAAAATTAGACAGAGATCATCTCAATCGTGCTGATAAGGGCTTGCGTACTAATTTCGACATTGGTGCCCTCGTAGTTGGCGACGCAAGAGTATGTGGTGCCTGGTGGGGGATGTTAGTATGCTGCGAAAGCGCAAATTTGACAGAGCTACGCACCAAGATCAATGCCAATGGCACCCTCGTAGACTTCGTCGCTCATGATGCGGATATGTGTATGGGTGGTAGGAGAGAGGGTAGAGTGGAGGAGATGGAGGTGGGGAGGTGTTGGAAAAGGCGAACGAAAATCAAAATTGCTGCCGCAAACTTTCTGCTAAAGGCGGTGACCCGGACAAATCTTGGCGCGGCAAATCGTTGTTCCGCGGCTTGTATGCTATCGATTGCCGAGGGACATGGAACAACTTTTGAGATCTCATGAAATCCAGACATTGGCCTCATTTAGAGCTTCTTCTTTAGACTTTGGTGCTGGGAAAATATGGAGCCTTAACAGCGTTGAAGATAGGCGTCAAAGACTAGAAATCTCGAGCGTCAACGATATAGTCCAGTCACTTTGACATGAAAACAACTGCAAAGCAATGAAGGGTGAATTCTGTAAAAATTCTAAATCTAACAACACCCTGATGCTACTGTGACACCTATAATTCAAAGAATCGTAAGTCAAACGCCATTTCCGTCCCATGCATAACCGTGACACCATTAGACCCAATGCCGACCTGCTACATCACTTTTGCAGAGCAAATAACATTTTGTCTCCTTCCCAAATAAACCCTGCAAGACCCTACATACTACACCTGGTTATCATGGAACACAAAGTTGATATCCTTCGGCCTTTGTTTATTGTATTTGACAAAATTCTCGTCACCCGGCGGTCGTTCTTTCTTCGTGTTACTAGTCAACATGCTCTGTAGACTAACGCAGACGCTCTCCACGTTGTGTACGGGACTCCAACCCTGGCGGTCGAGGAGATCGAGGCAGATGATGCCATTGGAATAAATGTGTGGGTGCCACGGGATGGGGTGGTCATCGTCTTTCACGAACACGACTTCTGGGGCCTGGAGGAACCGAATCAGTACAAGTGGAACATCAAATACGATAGGGAGACCAAAGGGAGAAGTACCTCAATGGGGTAGGACTGGCTGAAGACAAACTTGAGCCTGTAAATTTCGTCCTGGTACAACGGATTTGAGTCAATAACTTGTATGTCCATAAGCCATTCCGTGAAGTCATCTCCTTTGATGAGGGTGATGCCAGGGGGGAGTTTGTCGTGCATCTGTTGGTTTAGCTTCGGTCACAGATTTGTGGTCGCAGTTCAACATACCTTGGTCAGCTCCTACAAAGCATGGTTAGCTTATCTCGTGAGAGTTGAGGTCGTGGCATAGCATACCTTGGCGAGCCTTTTTGGTGCAAACATCTTGCTTCCAAGTCGTTAGTCGCGCGAGAGTTAGCAGTTGGTGGTAAAGATGGTAGGGTGGTTGTTCAGTTTATGAGGCTACAGCGGGGCACCAGAACGGCGTTTGCAGAGAAGGAGAGTGTGCGCGGATGCCTGGAGTGACAGTGTTCGTAGGAATCTCGTTAGTAAGAATAAACAGCCAGTAGGATTGGCAAGCGTCACAGTCTGGGCTGTTTGTGAAGATAGTCTCAGCTTGTTGGTAGGTGTCACCACGACTCCCTGCAGGCAGAAGCTCCAGCCTTCCGAGCTGACACGTGATGAGAATGCCTCAGGTTCTTTCAGGCTCGAGGCACATCCAAAGTGTACGAATATCAATACCATCAACATTAGCGTGTCTGCACAGACAAACTCCGTCTAGGCGTCTATAGTGGACGCTTTTTCCATCCCTACAATATACATTTGAAACCACGCAAACCCCTAGTCCAAGCCAAGAAACCCATAAGATATGGAAATATGCCACAAATGAATCAAAGAAATCGTTGGTAAGAATGAACTCGCTCATCATGAATAGAATGCCCCTTTCTGAAAGCTTTCAACGCCCATGTCGCCCGCCTTCCCTTCCACCTTGGGTGCCTTCTCCAAGACCTTAGTCTCCGTCATTGTTGCCGTCCTGCTTCCAGGGATGCTGCTGCTCGTCATTGTCTGCGCCCTGCTACCTGCCGGGCTTCCCGCTTGACTTCCACTGGTGATTTGGGCTTGTTGTTTTCGCTGGATCACTTCAAGGTACACGCCTGGGAGATATCCCATCCGTCCATCTCGGGCGCGACAACGCCACCAATCTGAGGGATTCCCCATAGGATCTGTTTTGCTAAGAACTGCAACCATGTCACCTTTCTTGACTGCAAGATCAAGCCCTTGGACAGCGTTCATGTTGGTGTCTGGGGTAAAGTCATAAAGCAATCGGCAGAACTCGAGCTTGTTCGGATCCAGAGGTTCACCAAATGCCTGCGGGTCTGCTTCCATTCTTCGTTTCATTTCCTCCTCCTGGGATCGCGCGAGTGCTTTGATCATTTTGCCCATGAGATATGGGAGACCAAACACAGCTAGCATGAACATTATAAACGGTTTCTTGGAGGGCTTTGGAACGGCGGGTACACCGTCAATTGGACGTCCAGTGAAGGCGGCAAAGCTTGAGGGTGTCAACTCCTTCGATGACGCGGGAAGAGGCCGTCCTGTGAGTTTTGCGATGGCTGTCCGTATCCACCGCATGATTGTGAATATACCAAGAACTGAACCAAGAGTTTGGCGGAGGTTTCCAAACTGCTCAGCAACAGATACCATGGCTATTTGAGCAGAGTCAGTGCTGCGTCTTCGCGAATCGACTGGTGCACTTACCAAAAAAGGAGGAATGTGTAGCCATGTATGTGCTTTCGAGCATCTGCGCGAACCCACCGAATGCGCCAACGATGCCCTCAATCAACTGGAAGGTCGTTTGTGTGCTCTGGCTGAAGGATTGTGTAAGGCTTTGTGGGTTATTCAGATCACCCGGCATACCCATCCCCCCATACATGCCTCCCATGCCTCCCATACC
>JAAZQE010000520.1:0-21152 GCA_013620735.1 Clavariopsis aquatica | reverse complement strand
TACTACTACTACTACTACTACTACTTGTTGGTGTTGTCATTCTAGGCCTCGGTAATACTCCAGTTTGGTTTCACGGGCCCTACATTTTCGAGGGCATCTCTTAAACTCATATTTTACATACCTCAATAGGGATTAGCTTGCAGCAAGCTTTGATGTTATTCAAGACCTGGACACGTATTTCTTATGTTTTAAATCTTCCCTAAACCATTTTCTCATTGCCAAAACTTTCGATCTGTACCAATCACTATTTGCTCTCCTCTCCTGTTAGAACCTTGCCATCTCCCACTTGTACTTCTTCATTGTTCGTGTCTACAACACCAACCTCAACCGTAGTAAACTTATCAGCCACATTTCGGTAGGCTGGCACAAAGTTTGTGCAAATCGCATACGACCAGGCTGCAATAAAGAATGCAAGAGGTACTGACATAGCAATTGCAGTTGGGGCCGTTTTAATGGACTGTGAGTCTGACACTGCAAAGAGCAGTGGAGGGACTACTGCACCACCACTGACCCCTGCAACGATAAAGCCGGATCCGCGCTTGGAGTACTTACCTAGTCCGCGCATACCAAGTGCAACGATTGTGGGAAATATAATAGACTCAAAGAAGAGCGTATCATAGAGCATAATCATACCCGCATTCCCTCGCTGTGTGATACTTGGAGAGATGAAGACAATACACATTGTCATGAAAATGAAGAACACAAATCGCGGTTTGACGAATTCCATAAGACCTGAGCCAATGAAGCGTCCGAGCGCAAAAGTGCCTTGTGCACCAGCGAGGAATCGAGCTCCTGTGGCCGAAGATGTGTTTGTTCATGTCTCGGTTACGTAGTTGATGAATGCTCCAGCTATCGCAACTTGTGCACCTGTGTAACAGAATTGGGCGAAGGTCGCATGAGAAAGGCGATATTGTTTGTGGAGTGGCTTGATATCTGTACCGGCGTGAGTCTCTTGAGCTTGAAATTCCATGTCGGCGTCTTTATTAGTAGCTGGTCAGCATCACTTCGAATTTTGAAATGGATGGTGGGGAGAAGACATGCCTGTAATTTCCGGAATAGGAGAAAAGTAAAATGCTATAGCCAGCAAGAACACGAAGATGGCAATGTCTAGGTATACCCATTGCACATTTTTCAGTGAACCTACATCATCCGTTGTATTCTTGAAGAACACATACGAACCTAAGACGGGCGCCACGACGGTTCCAATCCCATTGAATGCTTGAGCAATGTTGATTCTAATCTCGGAGTATTTTGGAGGCCCGCAGACGGCGAGATACGGGTTTGCCGCCGTTTCTAGTGATCCAAGTCCATTCCCAATGATGAAGATAGCGGCACAAAACCCTCCAAATGAGCGATGCAATAGGCATGGCCACGCAATCAAAGACCCAACTCCATATAGACAGAGACCCCAGATGAAGACTGCCTTGTAGCCGTAGTGTCTGAGAATCCAGTTCGCATGACCGAGGGAAGCCAGAGGATAGGCACCGAAGTAGGCGGCTTGGAGGCCTGAGGAGCGTGATCTGGTGATTTTGAGTGTGTCCTGGAAGTGTTTATTTAACGTGTCAAGCAGACCATAGGAAAAGCCCTCGTATAAATGTCAGTGATGAATAGAAACAATACGAGATGGAAAATATCCAGAGGAAAAACAAGATGGTTATAAGGCAGAGAGGATAGATAGATTCGCGTAAGGTGAGCTCTGCTGCCCGCGTTCGCTTGTTATCGTTGACTTTGAGTGAGGTTTTCTTGAAGATCTTCATATTCGAAATGCTTGGCGTCAGGACTTTGTCTACACACGGTATATGGGGAGTGAGAAGCCTGTTGATATATAGGTTAGTAATAAGAATAGACGCAGAGACTAGGAAACAAGACCTTAAAATTGTACCACAAGATATCCGACACCTAAGCCGAGAGTCATTTTGCTAAACCAAATCGGGAAGTTGAAGGAAGAAAGCCTGGGAAAGAAGCCGGGAGAGGGTGCTGGTTGAACATTGAATTAACTCTTGGCCAATGGCATCAAAAGATTGCGCCCACTGGTATGGCACGACCTGCGGAGTATGTGCGGGGGATTCGGAATACTTGACTCCGAGATAATCCAATGAACAAAGATTCATGTTTGATAAATGTCTTTTGCATGCCACTCGCTGCTACTTCACAGGCGTAAAGATTCTGTTATAAGACATTATTTGTACATTTACGGGATCGTAGAATATGATGGTGAAATTCCTAAATACCAACATACTCTACCTACAACCTCAAATATGGTACTGTCAAAATTTTGAAGGAAAACACAGGTTAATCTGCCTTTACCCACGATTGGAAAGGAGAAATCACTAGCTGGAAGGAGAGGGTTTTAGGAATTCTTGATAGTATTGGGAAAATTCGCCTACTCTAAAAGCCAGGCACTCAACTTACAGTTTGAACCTCTTCTACCGGGCTTGAAAAGAGAAGGCCGAGTCCCTCATTTGACGACCAATTTCCTCTAACCAGGCTGGTGCAAATACCCCAGACATTAATATACTCAACCTCGGGACAAATTGAAATGAAGCTGCAGCAATAATGCAGGGTCACGCAAGACAACGAATACATTGAAAAATCAAACTAATATACCGAGTCTCTCCAAGGAACAGCTTGGAGGCTATGTTGAGAAAGGTTATTTCCACGCTTTTTCTTCTATCCTCATAGATTTCAAAACTGTCAACGTTTATTCAAGTACACACTTCCTACCCGTGGGGCAACTCACATGGGGTAGCTTAGTTCCCCCAGGCTCATCAATGCGGGGGTGGGGCACTATAAATTCTCCAACAAAGCTCCTAGCCCCAATAAGACATGATTAACGCAGACTGGTTAGGAATTTGAAATCGCATGAATTGAAACGGCATTTAGCCAAGGCGTAATTGCCGGGTGAGTAGGTGGATATGCAGTTGTTTAAATACCACATATGTTGAGATACCGCGGGTGACTGTGTATTTCTTGTTGTCTGTGTAGAAAATCAAACCTTGGACGACACACACCGTACGGGCAGCGAGAATATTTGTGTGCAACGATTTGAGCTCCAAATTGAGTAATCTTGAAAGAGTGATTTTGGAAAAGATGGGTCTTGGTGTCCTCGATGACCGCCATTTACAGCATGTGCCTGGCACAGCTCTTTTGGCAGATATCCTAGATGCACAACGCCAGCATGCGTACCACGGTAAGCCATATATAGTTTTTTACTCTCTCATCAATTTCTCTTCCTAACAGATTCAGGTCGCGACACGGCTGGACTGAAACACGGCACAGGCCGAAACGCAGACATCATTCTTGTTCCCCAGCCATCTGAATCTCCGCGTGACCCCCTCAACTGGCCTCAATGGAAAAAGGAACTCCTCTTGATAATCATCAGTGTTGACACCGCAGTAGTTGGAGCATGGGGTCCTATGATTTCTCCTGGGTACGCGGATATGGCGAAGCAGTTCAACATGTCATATAACGAATTGAACGGTGGCCTAGGGTGGGCGATCCTCGCTATTGGCATTTCGTGTTTTATCACCAATGGGCTGTCAGTAAAATATGGACGTAGGCCTGTGATTATCGCCGGAAACTTGTTCTTATTCATCTCGAGTGTGTGGGCATACTTTGCGAATAGTTACGAATCGCTGCTTGCGAGTAGAATTTTTGGTGCCATTGGAATGAGTCCGTTCGAGGTATTGACAACAGCGATTATTGGCGACATCTATTTTGTTCATGAGCGTGGGCTGAGGCTTGCGGTATGGGGATTATGTCTGTCGGTAGGTGTGGGTGGTGGAAGCTGCATTTCAGGATATATCATCCAAGTAAGTCGATGTGTCCCTTCTGCACTAGCAATGAAGATATTTGCTGACTAGATGTAATCTTAGAACCTGGGATGGAACTGGACTTACGGTATTTGTGCCATCTTCTACGGAGTCTTCATTATCTTGATCTTCTTCTGGGTACCAGAAACAGTGTACAAGCGCGACCCAGCCTACAACTTGGACCTTGGGATCACAGACCACACAGAAGAAATCCTAGACGCAAAAGCTATCCCTGGCGGAGAACTAAAGGATACCGTGCTTCAGACTGAAAACACCACACGAGTGCGCGAACCCATATATACTGGCGCAGATGAGAAGCCTTACACTTGGTGGGAGGAACTCTTGCCTGTTCGAGGTGTCGAATCAGATCAGAATTTACTCGTTATCATGTTTCGCCCATTCGGTATGCTACTATTCCCACAGGTACTATACGCATTCATCACTTACGGCCTGTCGACTTCTTGGCTTGTCGTCATGATCTCTGTCCTTGCACAGCTTTTCACAGTTCCGCCATATAACTTCTCTGTGTCTGCCGTGGGCCTAATCAGCATAGCACCTCTTATTGCATCGCTTCTTGGCTTCATGGCGGGCCCGCTGAATGACTACGCTGTCAAGAAACTCGCGAGATGGAATAAAGGAATCTATGAGCCCGAATTCCGTCTCGCGCTTAACGTCGTGACCCTGGTCTTGGGCATTGTTGGGTTCTTTGGTTTTGGCGGGTGCTTGGAGAATAGGACGCCATGGATCGGGCCTGTAATCTTATACGGTATTATCTACTTTGCGATGGCTTTCCTCAATATCGGGTACGTACAATTCTCCCCGTTTCAGCGCTTGTGTGTACTGAATTTTGAATAGCATCTTTGGATACATTACTGAATGCCATCGGTCCAAGGCCCCTGAGGCGTTTGCAGCACTCAACTTGAGGAATATCTACTCGTTTGGGATGAACTACTTCATCTCTGACTGGATTATGAAGCAAGGGCCGCTCCAAGTCTTTTCCATCATTGGCGGACTCCACGTGTTCATTCTGTTGTTGACAATTCCAATGTGGATTTTTGGGAAAAGATGCCGCAGCATGACTGCCCGAGTTCCATTCTTCCGCAAGCTTCAGGGGTTGGATTAAGGAGCTATCCCGAGGTTTGCAGAGGAAGGGGTCGAAGGAAGGGTATCAGTTGCAAGGATATCCTATGCTATCATTCTGTACGTCTAGGAAATACCAAGGAACCAAATAGTTGTAAAAAAGAAAGTCTGTACACCACTATTACAACTGCCTATTGACATCTGGATGTTTCCTTTGGTCTTTGTCATTGAGAAATTCTGGCCCAGAAATCCTTGTAGCACGCCAATCTGCAATGGGTTAGTCTACATAAGCCATCGTCTACATCATACCAGCAAACAATTGACTGCCTCTGAGCTTGACTCTTGTCAGGACAGCGCTTCTGCTATCGCGCTACCCTGTTCCATTTTTTTTAAAGCAAAGATGCTTCGACAGGCACTGATCCTCCCTTGGTAAGCGTCTAATCTTCCCCAAACTGAATTTTCTCCATTGTCTAGCCAGACATTGACTGATGCATATGTGAAGCGGTCTCATTGCGGGTGCCGTGTATTTATTGGATACTCTAGATACATCCTTCGCTCTCCATCGCCCACTCCATACCAGCGCCACAATGATTTTCTTGTCCGGCCTCGCCATTATCGCCCACGGAGCGTTCACTTCAAGATATCAATCGCCCCACCCTAAAAGCCCCTACACAACAATAGTGCTGCGTAATAGCCAAAGTGGATATATGGACGCACTTCCATTTGTAGATGAGGACCAGGTAACGCGTAAGGGGACACTAAGTGCGAAATCCCTCAAGGGGCTTTTCGCAGTGCTTGTTGTGGGTTTGTGCACCCGCGCTGCCATATACCATCAAGTCACAAAAAACGTAGAATGCGCGGGATCCACAACAGTAGCATTTCTCCCGCTTGTACTTGCAATATTTCGTAGCCTACAAGGGTTCAAAAAGCAAATGTCCTGGCATGAGGATTTGTTATCTGAACGTGCTTGTAAATTCATATTTTACGGGCCTACGCGATATATCCTACCATCGTTCTTCCTATCTATCAGTAGTGTACTTACTTCGCTTATAATGAGCGCATCGAGATCAACATATATATGCCCGCTTGTACACTCTGTAGAGTGGGTTATATTCTGGCTTCGGTTGCTTGCCTTCATTATTGATAGCGTTGTAGTTGTGGTGCTGGACGTCATACTTGAAGGCGTTACAAATAGTAGCGAAGAGGTGGGGGAGACTAAGTTTTTTACAGAGGGGAACGTAGTAGGCCTTGCTTTTGTAGTACGTCGTTCTTCGTATCCTTTAGCACTCTTATTGCAAGATTAATAATCCCAAGGCTACAGGGCTAAACCTATCTATGATAGGAGTAGTCACCTACGTTGTGTTTCCAGAGCATCGCCAGTGGCTCCTATCGGTTCCTTCGGAATATATTCATAGTTTATTAACGTTGTCTTTGACAATCTCGTTGATGATTCCTTGTTTTCTTAGTACTGTGAGTGGAAATTCAGTATATAAAAGATAAGAACTAATTGGCACAGATACAAATATATGGATTCATGCGCAGCCTTATTATTTTGGGCTTTTCACTTGCATATACCCAAATTATCCAAACATTTCGTGTTTGTAGTTCATCAACATT
Organism: Clavariopsis aquatica; assembly: GCA_013620735.1. Taxonomy (NCBI): domain Eukaryota; kingdom Fungi; phylum Ascomycota; class Dothideomycetes; order Pleosporales; genus Clavariopsis; species Clavariopsis aquatica. The sequence continues at coordinate 14,643 of JAAZQE010000520.1, read as the reverse complement.
CTTTCCTAAGTGTTCTCCAGTACTCGGTCTCTCTGGAATGAGTACCATGGCTGCTCTTGCGATATATTTCATGGCCGAGAGAAGGAAGAAAAGTCATCGCAGAACAAAATTACATTTTCGATTCGGACGATACCAAGAAATCTTAGCCGGCATCATTGTCTTCACCCTTTTCGTGGCTGGGCTTAGCGACCGGCCTAATGTGGACCAAAACCAAACTACCAATCACCCTATCTCGGCCTTGATCAACCTTGCAAACCAAAGGCATGAAACATGGGCCCTGCAAGCCCACGGCAGCCAGTCTTTGACAGAAGCTGTGCAACACTACCAGGAGCGATACTCTCGAGACCCGCCTCCTAGATTCGACAAATGGTATCATTGGGCTATTAATCAAAGTTCTGTTATCATAGACGATTTTGACAACATTGAGATGGATCTTGCTCCATTTTCATCCTTATCCCCTGCAGAGCTTCGACGACGGACCGCTGAGATACTTGCAGATAACAATGGTCTCGGAGGCATCAGTATTCGGAATGGGAAAGTAGAAATATTATCCAATATCCCAGACACTCACAGATGGATGTTAGACGGGGCTATTAGAATGATTCAAAAGTTCGTGGAACACCTTCCGGATATGGATATTGCTATGAATCTAAACGACGAGTGTCGTGTAGCAGTGCCTTTTGCAAAACTCCAAGAAGCACATACAAAACGAGAATTGTATCCAGGTCACAAAAGTTTGGAATACACTGTTGATTTTGGATCTAATCGGGCTTCCACTTGGTGGAATATTTCGGAGATGCCAAAAGATACTCCGTCGTATATGAAAGGGGTTGGTTTCAATCCTACATTCCATTCTTACGGCTCGATAGCTTGTCCTCCAAACTCCGCTGCTAGAAGCGAATATCATGGAAATACGCGCACTCTCTGTATGCGTTGCGCAGAGCCGCATTCTACGGGTGTGTTTGTCTCAAATTGGTCTATTTCCGCATCTCCCTGCCACCAACCCGACATTGCCAATCTACACGGCCTTCACCTTAGCCCCTCCACGTTCTTCGGTACTCATGATTTCATCCCAATCTTCAGCCAGAGCCGAGCCCCAGGATATGCTGACATCCGATACCCAAGCCCGTGGAACTATATAGAGAAAGTAATCTACGACTCCAATGCCGAATTTCCGGATCCTCCATTTGCTGACAAAGAAAATACGCTGTTCTGGCGCGGTGCTACATCTGAGGGTGTGAGTGCTGGCGGCGGAGCATGGAGAGGCATGTTAAGGCAACGACTCGTACATCTAATTAATAACGAAACACATCCGCAACCTATTCTCCTCCCTCAATCCAAAAGCAATCCACAGCTGAAATATTTCTTCGAAAACCCCCAGGTGCTACAGCGCTCACTATCCACAAAAATGGATGTTAGATTTGAAGGTCACATCGCCAGATGTGGAGGCGCTGACTGCGAAGATCAAGCCCTCGAATTTGGATTTGGGAACACTGTGGATTTCAAACAGCATTGGCGGTATAAGTATCTCTTTGACACCGATGGCGCGGGGTTCTCGGGACGCTTCATTCCATTTCTACATTCCCGCTCTCTAATCTTCAAATCTGGACTCTTCCGAGAGTGGTATGACGGTCGATTAACTGCTTGGAAACATTTTGTTCCCGTGGACCTGCGATTACATGACCTGTTCAGTAGTGTAGCTTATTTTGGTGGTTATGTCGGAGTGCGGAGGATGGAAAGTCGAGAGGAAGAGGCAAAGGCTATCGCGGATGCAGGCCGGGAGTGGACGAACAAAGTCCTGCGGAAGGAGGATATGGAGGTATATTTTTTTAGATTATTGCTTGAGTGGGGGAGGTTGACAGATGAGAATAGGGAGAAGATTGGATTTAGGATATCAGACTAGCTAAACAAGAAATAAAAGAAAAACTGGATATACCCAGGCTATGAAAATGCAAAGGTAATTAGAAAAGAGCGGAAAGGTCCACTTGAATCTAGAATATCTAAGCACATACTTGCAGGTACTACATTTTCTAGATACCCCATCCCCAAGATGTAAACCTTTCAAATAACTTGGTTTCGTATCTGTCCTATTCATCATAAATTTACAGTCTGGGAGCTCGAGTGTGTACATCGCAGTCTCAAAGAATCAGTAATACACTTTAGCGGTTACCAAAAAATAGAAAGTCAGTCATAGGCCAGGTAAAAGTTTGGGGGGATTTGACCTCAATACTAGTTTCACCTCCAAAAATCACTACCTATGTGCGAAGCTACTTACTGCAAGTTTTTAGCTCAATATTTAGATGCTGGAACTTCAAGAGCGCTATCTCGAGACTATCACGGTAAAGATCATGAAGTAGGAGGAATAGAAATAGAATTCCCGCGCTGCATCCGTTAGCCTTCACAAAAGAAAGGGGGACTTCAAGTACCCAAGGTTGTCCTGGATATAGAGACACATTATTGGCAGGTGCGTTGGAACTATAGTGAAGGAATGGAATTAAATAGCGTCAGATGACTAGGTAATATCTGAAGGCTTTCAAGTGGATACATAGAGCCCTTTGCTTGGGTAGCGGATGTGGTTAGTAAGTCTACTAGATATACTTAGTACATATCTTCAAGCTCCGAAATTCATTATGAACTAGGGTAAAGTAGGTCTTTTTTTTTGGTCTAGATTCCAGTTTTCGATACTGGTGCATGGTATGAGTTGTCTTGGATAAACCACATGGGAGACCACTCCACGAAGCAAATCTGTCCATTAACTTGTAACCTTATAGGATATCTATTAGTATCTACAAAGCGCAATATCTTGGTGATGTGGAGGTTCTTGAACCTTTCTACCAAAACGAGAACCATGTCTTATAATCCTGAAAGGAAGAGGAAGCGTTCGTGATTCCCTTTCTACCCTTTCTCGCGTTATGATTCGCTCACCAACATAAAAGGAAGAGCATATTCGACCCACCAATTCGCCAAGTTAGAAGGAATGTGGACCAAGCCATGCAGCTCCTCGCGAAACAGGAAACCTCCGATGAAATTGACCAATGGAACCCCCTACATTTAAGTCCTATTACAATTACGGTACATGTTCGTCACTCAGAGCTGTCTAAACGCTTGGACATTGTATGTAGATGTGTATAAGTGCCGATGGAAAACAGTTGAAAACGGTTTATACCGGGTCTGGGACTCGCCCATTGCCGTGGGTGAGGGGGTTTTATACGTTTGGAGAACTATTTTTTCGTACCTGAACACCCCTTGTAGTGTCGAAATGATATATTATAATATACTGGCTATGATGGTGAGCATCGGGGCTGTGACTGCCGTTGCACCTTTTTTTTATCCTTTTGAGACTGGGGATGAAGTGGGGATATGGAAAGCAGATGGGTGCTAAAGTTCCTCACAATTTCGAAGATCTTCGCCGTCCTTGTGCTTGAAATTAGCAAGACATCTTTGTTGTCACGTTACTCCGTATTTTAAAAGCATATGTCATCGCTAGTTGTTATGGGGAATCGTCGTCCCACGTTGAATGTCGTGATGGATTTTGATGCGATCGATATCCTAGCGTTATGTAAGTCAGTGGCGATAATATGGCGATCGCTACTTCTAGGCTCTTGCTGGGATCTACGGGTAACTGTCAACGTGCCCATTCTCGCAGGAGCATACTATGGCGTCATGTGGATTTTCTCCTGGCTGATTTTCCCATTGGGTTGCTTTTGCCCCTGAGGATTGCGGGAAGAGAAAAGGTTGGCGTTAGTATTGCCATGAGTCTGGTTATCTTTTGCAAGGATTGCAGCGTCCATTAAGACTTCGTATCTTCCTGAAGTTGCTTGATGGGAAGACGTGACGTGACTTGACGTGTAAGTTTGATTGGATTTGCAAATGTTGGCACGTCATTAATAGTCTCTAGACTCATGTTACGTGCTCATCATATGGGCTGCAGCAGAAGACTCTATCACCATTATACCAAAACTCATGCCATAATATCGTCTTGAATTCAAAGGGTCAAGACACAACAGTCGTGGGTATCAAGTTGAGTGTGTGGACAGCATTCATATAGACAATGTAATTCCCAAAATGACATATCAGAATCCGATTTGGAAAATAGGGTTTTGGCGAATAGAACAGCTCCATTGCTGACCATCATAAAGAAACAGCGGTTTCTGGAACATCCAAAGACGCTCTGGGAGGGGAGGGTCGGGTCCTTGCTACATGGCACAGTTACTCGGCGAAGATGAATCCACAGAAATAGATGGAAAATTGTGCGATATTCCTACAAATCTTCGGAGTAATGCGACGCCTCTGAGAGTGAACATGTAAGCGTAGCATGAGCAGTAGTAATCTAGAAGTATTTCTTTTTGTTCAGATTTCTAGCTTCCCCTGAAAGTCACTATCCGGGGTGGGCTGAGACAGAGAGGAAGTGATGCCTCCATAGGGCATCAACCACCTGTCCACGTGGTGGCACACCTTTTGCTTCACATTTTTGTCTCTTTCACTGCATCTTCTCCTACATCAAACTAAGAGCAGCCAATTTACTGGCCACCATGATAGGCAAGACTGAGACGACTGCCATAACGACACCAGCACAGACCACCAACTGAACACTTCTTCCCTTGAGCAATTTCGTCAACTGGCTAACAAGTCTCTTATTGTTAGTATTCAATCTCGACAACAAGCCCGCCACAATCCTCAATGCATAAATTCATGGAAAGGGCTAGGGATCGAATTAGGGATGGTTGTTTTGCTCTGTCTTTCGTTATTCAGAAGACGTTACAAACCTGGCATCTGTCGGAAAGAGGTGTAGATGCATCAATCATCATCTACCAAGCTGTCTATTCGCTTTTATTTTCAAATTTTAACCCACTCTCCTGCCTCACTGCGCCGTATATGCTAGGAATATCCCCCTTGTCCCCCAAATGCTCTCGGACTTTGGCTAAATGCGCGTCAGCAACGTGCAATGCAGGCATATTGGTACCAGTCCTTTGAGCCAGATCTTTTGCATGTCTCGCGTCTTTCCTCGCCAGATCAACATGGAACAATGGTTCATCTCTTTGATAATAGTCACCATCCAACATCCGCTGCGAATACGCAGCATAAGGCCCAGGAAACATGGTCGAGATGAAATTGTGCAGGTTGTCAACGCCGAGCCCAGTTTTCTCGGCCAAGGTGTGGCCTTCGGATAGCACTTCAACCATGTTGAGGATGAAGGTGTTTCCGATAATTTTGAGCAGCGTGGCGTTTCCGGCGGGTTGGCCGCTGAAGTCGATGTCGGCGCGGCCCAAAACTCCTTTGGTGAAGGGTTTTACTTTGTTGACAGATGCTTGGGTACCGGCGAGGACGCAGACTAAGGATCCAGCGTCGGCCATGGAAGGTGCACCAAATACTGGAGCCTAGAGTCAAAGGAGCAATGTCTGAGGGAAGAGTGGGAACACACCTGGCATACCAACAAACTCGAGACCCGCCCCAGTGATCTTCTTCTCCAGCGCGTTAGTAGTATCTGGATGCACAGTTGAGCAATCCACGATCAACTTCCCCTGGATGTTCCCTTCGAGTACAGCAGCCACGACACCCTCGACTGAGGCATCGTCACCCAAGCACATGAAGATGATGTCAGCGTCCTTGACCGCATCACCGATGGTGGCGGCAACGACTGCCTTGCCAGGGCCAAGGGTCTCTGCGAGCAGCTCGGCGCGGCTCTGGGTTCGGTTGTAGAGCACCAAAGGTTTGTCTAGCCCTCCCTTCTCGACGAGGTTCTTACACATGCCCTGGAGTGGCTGTTAGTGTGCCCATGGATGGTGGCGAGGCGTGCTGTGCGCCGGCTCGACTTGCCCGTCCCATGTTGCCCAAGCCGAGCCATGCGAGTTGTGGCGCCATTGCGAAGGTGGTGGGCGAGGAGTTGGTGATGGAGCGTCGGAGAGAGTTGGCGGTTCCCAAGACGCTTTTTGGTAGAGGCGAAAAGGTCCAGAGTTTCAGACGCCATTTATGTAGTGCAGCCGGCCCCGGGGGGTATCCAAATCGGCCGGGCAAGCCCAGGCGGATAGTGTAGTGTGCCTGTCGCAGCGGCACCCAAGCCCGGTACTATGGACTGTCCTCGCGCGTCCCCCGTGCCTTTCATGGCCGAGCAGACGCTGGGAGCATTAAAGGCCAAGCCGGGGTCAGGTGCCGATATCGGGTAGATACCGGGTAGATATCGGCTCGTGACGTCTTTTGGCGCATCAAGTGTGCGTGCTCCGCCTGCTCAGAGCTTTCACACGCCCATTGAGCAACTCCACATACTACATTCCCGCCCGGACCCCGCGCACAGCACCCCTCCTCTCTATTATGAAGAATGCCCATCTGTTGCACAGCCCGGCGTCGGGGCTTGGGCGCTGCGACCAAAGTGAGCTTGCTCTGATATTGACACTGACATTCGTGTCGTTATGAAGAGTCACAAGGCGTCTTGCTGACCCCAATGTGCTCCAGGCGCTCGCCAGGCGCGAAAGTAGCTGCGATTTTCACGGCTCGGGCCTTTCTCCGCGAAAACACGCTGCCCTGACCTCCTTCTCCACAGCTGCAAGCGTGCATGCATCTGGCATCGAGCCCCTGCAACCATCGAGGAGGAGCTCTGCCAAAGAGCGTCAGCGCGCCGAACGCGACCAATTGATCAAGTCGCTCAAGTCGTCTCCTGGAAAGCGTGATGCCCGCAACTTTCTCAAGCATTTCGACACTCCACATGCCTCTGCTCAGCTCGCTGTCGTTGCCCCGCCCGTGGAACGCAGCGTGAGCGAGGTTGTGAAGCATGCCCACCACAATGAATGGAGATTGACTCAGACAGGCGTCAACCTCGGGAATTTGTACGAGCCTACCAAAGCTATCCAGGACAACCCTGTTTTTGTCCAGCAGCCCCAGCTTGCGAAGCCCATAACGCACAAAGAGAATGTCGAGCCACTACATTTGGCACTAGTCAAGCTGCGCCAGCCTCAAGTCTTGGATGACAGGACTCTGGGGGGGATTGCGCTGACACTCAGCCAAATGGCACGTCTGGGTTTGAACATCGCTGTAGTCGTGGACTGCGATGAGGATGTTGCGCCACACAACCAGGAGTTGAGTTCGGCATGGGAACCTATGGTTCGGGAACAAGCCGCACGCATCGTGAGTGCGCTGGAAGAGTTCAACGAGCCTGGAGCCTTTGAGGTCGACCACGCACTGTGCCAATCTAACGTGGACTCCGAGATCCCGAGCACTGTCCAGGCTTGTGGTGGTGTCGAGGTGAAGAACAACCACTTGCTCCTCCTGCCGATTGAGGATGGCATCATCCCTGTGATATCACCATTCGCCTATGATGCCGAGTTGAGGAAGGTCCGTGTCCATGCCGACGACGTGCTATTGGCCTTAACCCGAGAATTTTCTGGCGTTACGGCGACTGTAGAGAATCGGTTGCATGAGTTATACGATGTCATTTATGACAAAAATAGGGCGTCCCTTGAGCCATTCATATTGGACCGGATCATCATCCTGGACCCTTTAGGTGGCATCCCTTCAGAGAACAGGGTCGATGGAGCCCACGTCTTCATAAATCTAGAAGCCGAATACCACGATGTAAAAAAGAAGCTGTCGAACCGCCACACCAGCAACCTGGATGTCGTCCAGAGGTCTTTGAAATTACTCCCCCCGTCGTCTTCCGCCCTCATCATCACCCCGACTGAGGCTGCGATATCTTCCCAGGTACCATTACTGCCAGCACCGTCAACAGGGGTTCGAACTCGACGATCCAAGAATCCGCTCATCCATAATCTTCTAACCGATAAGCCTATGATCTCCTCATCCCTTCCTGGTCCACTGGTAAACCGGCCCAATGCTTCCGCAACACTGAACCCTGCAACCTTTTTGAAGAAAGGCATCCCCGTCACAATGATCCCAGACCCACGAATGTCTGGACCTTGGCAACCACCTTCTCCCTCTACACCTTGCATCGACCTTGCATCCGATCCTCGCATTAATTTCCCCAGATTGGTTGATTTAATCAACGACTCATTCCGCCGTACACTCGATGCGCGCCATTACCTTGAACGGATTCGTGGACGTGTCGCCGGTATCATCATCGCAGGGGACTATGAAGGCGGAGCGATTTGCACCTGGGAGACACCTCTTCACCCGAGTATGGATTCAAAACTGACTCTCCCTCAAGATTCCCCTTTGTGGATACCTTACCTCGATAAATTTGCTGTACTCACAAAATCCCAAGGCTCAGGAGGCGTCGCAGACATTGTTTGGGGTGCCTTGACCCGAGCTTGCTTTCCAACTGGCCTTGTATGGAGGAGTCGGACGAGCAACCCTGTTAACAAATGGTACTTTGAGCGGAGCGTAGGCACGTGGAACTTGCCTGGGGATCAGTGGACTATGTTCTGGACAACCGAAGGCGTGGTCGAAGAATGGGCGAGGCGTAAGGATAAAGCGCAAATTATTACTCAGCGCGAGGAAAGCATTGGTGATGAGATGACCAGGTGGGATGCATATGTCAGTGTTTGTCGCGGCGTGGTACCGAGCTGGGCTGATGGAAAGAAGTCGAACTAATCAAAGGTGGTGGAAATATAACATGAGATTCTCAATGCTAAAATCAACAATGTCTCCTATTTCTCACGAGCTATTTTTACATAGAAAAACCATGCACCGTGAACAAACGGCAAGCCAAACATTCAGCACCGAGGAGGGTGGCGTGGGAGCAGCATTCGAGGATATACACCTTCCTATTCTCACACAGGCTTTTCGCATTCCCTATAAGCCCCACAACCACCTAAAACATCACCCTTCAAACCCTTCAACAAGACCACACCCTCCAAATCTGCAACGCCGAAAAATACCACCGAAGAATACCACCAGATAGCTTTCGTATCTAGCTCCAGGCACCAAGAAACTTGGCTGTCCTAGGCAGGCTCTAGGCAAGCTCGGAAGGACGCACCCTGCTCCACCCGTAAATTGTTTATTGTCCGGTTGAAACGTTACAACACCATAGTCCATGTATCTCCATCCTTGCTTTGTGATTGAGAGAAGTGGAGAAATAGATGCAAGATTATGGCTGCTTGGGGGCAGGGCAATCAATTATTTATCCCGCCGACATAGACGAAAGCTAATGCTAGCAAAGGCCGACCTAAGGTGTACTGATGGTGGAATCCTCATGGCACTCGTTGAATAACTCCTGTTGTATAATTAATTTAACCATTTACAGAAACCTCTACGTGATGTTCAAATACTACTATGATGCATAGTTGGAGCAAAAAGCAGGGAGGCCAAGCATGCATAGCAAGGAGGAGGGTTTGACCATGGTGGAGTGGGCGGGTTTGGGAGAGCGTCAAAGATTCTAAGGCTTGTGGCAAAGCCTACTTCCTGCAACTGTCCGATAAAGGCACAGTCTTCCCCCCACTCCCACAACGGTTTTTCCTGCTTGTTTGGAAATTTATTCCATTTAATTAAAGGTGAATGGCGTTTGGGACATGTTGGAGAAGGGTCTTGGAGGTGGAGACTGCTAGATTATGAGGCTCTTGGGGTGGAGCAACAAAGTTTCTGCGATGGGTAAGAGAGAGACACGGGGTTAGGTGCCTGGAGAGATGAGGAGTGGGAATATAAGATAGCGCTGCGATCACTCTATTGCCTTCTCCAACTTCAACTATTCTTCAGAGTCTTACACATCATTACTTGGATCATCGTGCAATCTAATTCTGTCAAAATGAGGGGTTTTTACTTCCTCTCCATCTCCTCCGTAATGACCCTAAGTTTTGCCGCTCTTCTGCGAATACCTGGTTCGACGGTGCATCTGCAGAACCGCCAGATAGACTGCGCTAGCTATGGGACCTTTGATCCGTATGCCGGCGCTTGCGAGACGACAAGTATGGTCCACTCCCTTCTATCACACTTTCACCTCTTATTTTAATGATTTGAAATAGATTGCGGAGCTCGCGGTCAGAACTGCGAAGCTGGAGGATTTTCGGGTTGCGTTGGGTTCCCGAGTAAGTTGTGCTTGAAGAGTGGATGGGTGTATGTTGATGGAAGATAGATGTGAATTGTCCGCTCAAGGGATGCTCTTGTACGAATTTCTAAGTGGCTGACAAGGTATATTTTGTGTTTGGCGTGGAGTTTGGCGTTTATAAGACGGGCTGGTTACCGATTTGTGGTGTAATAAAGAAGAAATTTAATGGCCTGTTTGAGTTTTTCATGTGTTTTAACTAGTTATTTGGTGGAGGTGGCGTGCATAGATTACTGGGTGTGTGTAGGTGTAAATAGCTAGGGTTTCACTCTCGTGGTGAATAGATCACCTTGCTTTGCTCAAGAGTTTTCAGTGCCCTTGTTATTTATCCATCCCTTTTAGGTGCTTCAGATGTATTAAGAAAAAATTTACGCCTTTGCTTCCAAGGATATGAAATAGTGTGACAAGAAATACAGCCAAGTCCAGTTTTCTTTCACTGACGATTGTTACACTTCTTTCTGACTAGGCAGAAACAACTCCCATTGTATAAATGCCTATACTTTTCTTAAGACTTGCACCATCTTTCCTCCATGTTCACAACGCGCTCAAAACATTTCCTTGTTCGTTTTACTATCTTTTTGCTTCTTACCGTTGCCGTGTTGGCCATTGATTGTCCTGCAACTTTGAAACTTGATGATTTTGAAGCGGATTATGAGAAGAACTACCATTTTCTTTGAGCGAATAAGGGACTGTGGGAAGCCAATAGACGGTTGTTTTTTCCTTCCTCTGTGAAATTTGAGGTTCTGATGGTAGGATTTGGAGTTGGTGGCAGAAATTGTAGGGCCACTAGATGATCAGTATATTACGAATCAGAGCAAGACCTCTTCGTAGACAATAGAATTTTCGAGTTGAAGAGCTGTAGAGGCTTTGAAGACTTTCCATCCATATATATAGGAGTTACATGCACTAATACCTAGTAAATCTAATGTCGAAGATATCTGGGAACCAGGAACAGGGATTCTGGAATGGTTGGTCAATCTGCCCAATAGCTTGGCTTTTCTATATATTAAGTCATCTCTCTTGAGTTTTGTATATTTTTTCAATACCATTGCATTTGTATTCAATTGCCACAAAAGACCGGGAAGGAGGGAAAGAAGTTCCATTTCTTGAACTTCATGGCTATTTTCAGATAAAACTCTTTTTTATTCCATATTTTGTTTCCCTAGAAATAGTCGACATTATTGCTGTTTCCTAGCTACGTATTGTCTTGCTTTCATTCTCTAATATTCCCGTCCAATTAACTTGAATTTCATGCTTTGACATCCCTTTCACAACTGGAACGTTGACTGTGCTCAAGACTGCGATAGTATCGTAGTCATCTCGAATACTTCTGTACCCCCTCTAATAGAAACTCTTTTTGCTCTAGCAGCACATATAAAAAAAGAATCAAGTATGAGGTCTAAAATGATGACGAAGAGATTCAGTTGCTACCGTCAACCAACACTAAAAAGTAGTACTTGGGTACTGCTTTCCAAGAATACCTTATACCTTCTATTCCCAAATACGTGAACTTGAACCCAAAAATAGACTCAATCACTCGACTATACGATTAGGTTGGTGACTGACATTTCCTTAATTTTGTAGTGTATGGGAATACCCCTACATAATATAAGTTCCCGCTCACATCACCACCGTATCGTAGCATGCGTAAAAAAAGAACAACGAAGAAATACTAAGCTCGCCTAACATTCTTCGGTCCGGATGCGGTGGGAATCTCAAGACGGTAGTCCTTTCCACGACAAGGTCTATATAGTACCTACTATACCTAAAAGTTCACCTGTCTACCTACTGTATCTAATTTATCGTAAGACTAGGAGGGCTTATCCCTTTCTCGGACCAATAGTAATACATACATGCATGCAAGTCACATGATGCCAAGACAGCAAGTATTCACAAGTAGAAACCAGTTTAATCCCCAGGAAGTAAAGCTTACTCATACCGCAGAGTAAATATCCACTAGAACACACTCGGGGGAAACATCATTGGTTATCGTAATAGTACCAATGACATTTCAAGTTCTTTCACCTGACATATCCCATCTGTTGGTGGAATGGTAAAGGCTACGCCCCACGTGATTGAGATAGAGTATCTACCGTATTACTCAGAAATGTAACGTTGATTGGACTAGATACTTGCGCAGTATGACTTGTCTAGGGGGGGAATAGGAACCGAGTATCTCAATAGACACAATGGAATTCTCATTGAAGATTAAAACGTAAACCTGTATATACATAATTTTGCACGTGCATCATTATTAGATGAATATATCGGGGTCCTGTGGTGCTGAGCAGGAAAACGGGTTCTCTCGTTTTTGATGTTGGTCAATCAAGAGCGTGGCCACGTTGGGTAACTCAATCGCTGGCGACAATACTTATAACTTCTGAAAATGTGAATATAAACCTCGAGTACAGTCTATATTTACATACAAGAGAGCTTTCGCTATACAGCAATAGTGGTATGGATATTCTAGGATAAATATAGAATTTCATACTTATATTGAAGCGAAGCAAAAATTGCGTCCTCCCTTATATGGATAGCCAAGCCATTTCAACAATATGATTTTAAATCAAAATTACTGGTGTCTATCATGTTGTTCGGAATCTCAATAATGACGGTACTGGTTTGTTTGTAATGTTTGATTAAGTGGTCTGGTCCTATAGTACTGCCACTGCAATTATGGCTTATGAGGCCTTAAAAACACGAGGTTCTGATTATGTATTTTCCCTCACGTCACAGTTACATTTCTGGATACCATAATATCGGCTCCGAAGATGACCAGATGGGGTTCATAAGTGAACTTACCGTTGGCAGTTCAGCAGATGAAAGCAAGGTAAATATTAGATTTGATCCTTTGACCTACCTAGGACTCGCCTGTTTCTCCTAGTTTGTGTTAGCGCTTACAGGCCCCAACACATGAACACCATGTTTCTCCTAATCTGGATTAAAGTTGTATGATCGATTAAGCTAAATAATATAGTTCATTTGAGTTCTTACAGGTATAAATGAAAGTGTTCTCCTCAGTTGGAGGTGGAATTATCCCGCCAGATTTTAATCAATTGTGACCAAATTAGATGAGTATGGCTCCATTGAATGTCCTTGTTGTGGGTGGCGGAATTGCAGGCCCCGCCCTCACCTACTGGCTCTCACGTATCGGTGCCAACATTACCCTCATCGAACGCTCTCTACACATACGTTCGTTTGGTCAACAGGTGGATCTTCGCGCTCAAGGTGTGCCTTTGATGAAGAAAATGGGCATCGAAGCTGCCATACGAGCCGCGACTGTCCACGAGACAGGCATGCAACTGGTCGACACAAATGGAAAAATCAAAGCATTCTTCCCCGCCGGCGAAAATGGAAATGGCAACCAGAGTTTTACCTCCGAGTTTGAAATTATGCGTGGAGATCTCGTTCGAATTCTGTATGGGCTTACTGAGAATAAGCCAAATGTCAAACATTTATTTGATACTACGATCGACACCTTTACACAGGATGAAGAGACGAATCCCAACGGGAAGGTGCATGTCAAATTTCGGGATGGCCATCACGAAGATTATGATCTTGTAGTTGCTGCGGACGGAACAGGGTCAAAGACGCGCAAAATTATGCTGGGTCCAGATGCCCCAGACCCGAGACGTCCACTTGGAGGAGGATATATCTGCTTTTTCAGCATCCCATCCAAACCAGAAGACTCAGACAGAGCCACTTTCTACCACTTGCCCGGTCCCCTTATATCGCGCCAAATAGGGACGAGAAGGGACTGTCCGGATCTTACACGAATATACATGATCACTCGTGGCAAGGACGCTACACTCGACGCCGCATATAAGTCCGGGGATCTGAAAGAATTGAAAAATGCTTGGGCTGATTTGTACCAAGAAGGCGGATGGGAATGTGGGAGATTCATGAACGCCCTCCGACATGCCCCAGAGGCTGACGATTTGTACTGCACTCCTGTTGAGGAAGTCCAACTTCCCAAGGGTGATTGGTCTAAGGGTCGTGTTGTACTAGTAGGAGATTCTGCACATAGCGAAACCGCAAATGGGTTTGGGACTACATGGGGTCTGGTCGCTGCATATATTCTGGCGGGAGAGATTTCGGTTCTATACGAGAAGGACGGGTTTTCGACTACTGCAGCGGTGGTTCAGGGGGCGAAGAATTACGAGAAGGAGTTCCGACCGATTGCCACAGCGAACCAAGGAGGGAGTGAATGGTTCAACGAGTGGTTCGAGTCTCTTCTCGCGCCCAGATCAAAATCTGGTATTCGTCTTCTGCATACCTTTGCCGCTATTGGAGCGTATTTTCGACTTGACCAAAAGATTGGGTTTGATGGAAAGACGTCCAAGTGGCAACTCCCAGAATATCCCAAGCTGGAAGTTCCCCAAAACTGAGAACTGGCGATGACAATGGCTCTGATTTTCGATGGAATGCTCCTATCCAGTTCATGGGGTAAAGGATAGGGATATTTAAACCCTCTATTAAGAATAAATTGTGATTATAGGTAATTATAGGGGAGGGTAATACTAGTATAATAAAGATTTTTGAATAGTTATAATCTACTTGTTTATTCATGGAATATATATAGGTGTTATAATCTAAGACTCTCTGCTAAATTATACTATAATAGCGCACTTGTAACAACGCAGGTAAGAAGATAG